>LWMJ02000293.1:27180-69612 GCA_001693035.2 Taenia asiatica
GCACACGGCGTCCAACATTGCGGCTTCTGCTCACACGGCCACGCACACGGCGTCCAACATTGCGGCTTCTGCACAGACCACAATGCCAACTTCTGACCACATTGTGAGCCCTTCACAGCCTCACCCCACGGTGCCCACTTCCACGGATACGAGCACGGCCAACTTCCACACTCCATCTCTGTGACTGTCTCTGCTTCCTTTCAAACTGATTTGTGTGCTGAGGTGTGTGCGCCTATATACCAGTCGCCTTGTCTCCAACCGTTCCGCGTGATGTTCGTACTCACCGTACCCTTATTTATGCACTCGTGCTTGCCGATTTCTAACAATGCCCTCTTAGTCCGACTAGTTTAGGTGATGCCGAGAACAATGTTTTCCCTTTATACGTAAGAGATAATTAGAAATCAGGCAAATAATTTTATGGATGGTGATTGACCCTGCCAGCGTACAGCTCGCAGAGCACAAACTGGCATCAAACTATGCCAAACCACTAAATGCGGCTCGTCTCTTTTCCACCTGTGCTTACTTTGGAAGAAAATAACTCAGTGGCATCAAATGTCCTCTCGGTGGTAGGTAATTTATCCCACCACCAACCGTACAGAGGTTGGCCTTCATAACACTCAGTGAGTGATGTGATGACCAACCCAAAATACGCGACCATGAGCACAATGGATTCGATATTCTTTTGGCCGATCTATGTGTATGGTGGAAGAGGCGACGTAGACATCGGCGGCTGATACGTAGCAAGATCATAAGTAGGAGACTCATGGCTCTTAAATGCAAACGTTCCCTTATTCCTCATGTGTTTTCGAAAATGCACCAATCACTGAAAATTTCCCTGTGTCCATGAACCACAAAAGCAGCAATTACTCCCATTCCTATGGGCTACTCTCCGCGTAACAATTTATCGCATCCGAGATTTTCTGCATTTACCAAAGTGGTTTTAGTTTGCGCGTCACAAGCGCAAATAAATTGGCATTTTACTAATCAATTCGAAATAAAGTTGTGATTTTTATTCATGGGATATAAGAACTGCCGATGGACGCGTTTTTACTAGTACATTTTTGAACACGTATCATGGAACTTCCCTTTACCCTGTCAAATTTCCAATTTATCTTCTTTTCTGAACTTCTACTTTTCATTTTAACCAAGGCATTCTTGTACCATTTTAAGCGAATACTAGTAATGCTGTTTTGTTTAAGTAAAGTCAACGTTAGCATCTTCTCGATTATTTCATTGTGAAAAGCCCAGAATATCTAGCTGACTTAAACACGATTCTGCTACTACATTTGGTCACACGACTGCCTAATTAAAACAAGATTTAATTGTCACAATTAATGTTAGCCTTTGTAAAGAAGTGCTAGCTCTACGTCGCCTAAGTCAGGATCTAATTTAGTCACTATACAGTGCTGTCAATTCTTCCGTAATCACAAGCGGCATTAGTCTACTAGGTACTACACTCATTAGTGCTCAAGTCTATGGCGAAGTACGCATATCTTGTGATAACTTCGTATTCGTAGTGAGTTCGGTTGTACTGTATGAATAGGGGTACTTGCATTGCATCTTCGAATTCGACTTTGAAGTCCTAGCGCTTAAAATGAGCACCCGACTAAAATCTATAGCATTTTAAGCCTGAGAACTGCACAAATTGCTTCCACTTCTTATCATGGGCAGGTGGATGACTTGCGAATGGGCAGTGCGAATTTGGAAGCTCACCAATACAGGATTTGTCCACGTTGCCCTCTTGCCGTTTCATTGCTATGCTGTCATTCTTGAACAATCTTAGTGAGCGGTCACTCAGAAACTACTGATTGGTGTTTGCTACAAGTACTTGGACCGAATTGTGAGGAGGGGATCTAGTGGTTGCACATCAGAGTTAACTTTGAGTGGGCTGGGCGGAAATAAAAATCATCAAAAACAGTTGTGCCTAAAACACTGTAAGACAAGGAGCTGAAGTTAAATTTATCCTCACCTTCTCAAACACACTGCCTAACGACTCTTAAAATACACCTTAATCTTCAACTCACCAACATCGCTGATGCAGCACTCACGTTTCTGATTATCTATAGGTTAAGTTGGGTAAATCAGTACGGCGCTCCCTAGCCAAGATCTGATGGATGAAGCGTAAATCATTTATCAAACCACGAATCTATGCACGCCCATTTCGACAAATGGCATTTAGTGTATCTTTCAAGTGCTGGGCATATTCGCGCAAGTCATTGCAGTTTCAAGCAGCAATTCCACCCTTACACTCGCCTTTAACTCACCGCCGTTGGATTGCTGAGGGTAACATCAATTTGATATCAAGTTGCTAAGTTGCAGTTGCCACCCATCCAGCAAATTATTGTCCTCTCGATTGTTGGTAGCCGAAATCAAGGATGTCTGCTCATCGCCGAAATTGACAGCAATATTTTTGTGGACCAGAGACTGTCTTGTGATCAAATTGGCTGTTCCTTCACTTTTTCTACTCATTCCTTTTGCATGACAGATAATTAATAAAATCCCAACTAGCCTCTGGATAAAAAACTAAAAGGACGCAATAAATTCAGACAGATGCAATTGACTAAATCGGTATTGTAAATATATAGCATCATTCCTTAGAGTCCCTCGACCGTATATTAAATTTTAATTCGGTATTTCCCATTCTCTTAGGCATAAACTACTGCTTCATCTACTATATTCTGACTTCATGCGGAAATTACGCGCAATTAATTCTCATAAGCTTAACATTTACAAAGAAAATCTTTTCTTTGATCCAAGCATTCAAGAAGTAGGTTTTATTGCACCCTTCTTTATTGGTTGTCATGATCCGCCCAACGTAGCTCTCTTGAGAATGTCACATGGCTCATGGAAGTCCAAATCATTTGACTGTTCATTATATTCAGCCATTTAATTTTCTATTTCCTTTGCATGACGCGCATGAGGACATGGCCCCGGCCCCATACAGCCATGTGCTACTCAGCAGCATCACTAATGGACCCTGCTGCAACAGCGGAAGAAATGATAGTCCTTTACTACCATGTTTTACTTTTCCTCATCGGCCCCGTTCTTACAATTTATAACCTCCTAATGATTGGGTAAATTACATTACTTGAAACTCGGGAACGAATTGCAGTTTGAACTGTTACGTGGTCGTGAAGAGTACTTGAGCATGCTCGACTGAACTTCTTGCATAATCCCATCAGCTTTTCTGCATACATTAAGGGAAACGAGCCAGCCATTCCTTTAACTAGACAATTTCCCCCCAATTTTAGTGTTTTGTTAAATCAGAGCGCATCTTTTTCATTTGAGCGTATGGTCAAATTGACAATAGCCTGAACGGCCAACAGCTAACTATATAATAAATTGGTTAAAATCATTCTCACAAGAATTAATTTTCCTATAGACGTTCTGAGTTTCTGGCTCTGTCTTGGCAGTTGAACCATTAGGGAAGTGAAGAGATTTGGTGTTTAGACTATAGGGGCAGTAAAAGCGGAGTGAGCGAAAGTGGGCACACCTTTATTTTGCTTCCGTTAATAGATGGCAAAAGCAACACAGAGGCATCGCATCAAACAAAACCCTTCAATGGAGTTAAGCACGAAAACATTTTGGTCTGTTAGTAAAAGGAAAGTATCACATTCTAGTGTTAATTAAGCTGTGCTATACCTAGCATAATTTGACGTTAGTAGTATTTGGCAAGCAAATGAGATGACATCTGGCATACGAAATTATGATAAAAATAGGCAAACAAATGGATTGGTAGGCATGGAGGTGCGAATAATCCTGCAAATAAATGTGCTAATAATAAAAAGGCAGCATTTATACATCTTTGTGAACATCGGAGCTATCGCTTGGAAAAGACTATGACTCACAAAGACATTAAGCGAGTACTGATATCTTCAATGAGTGGCAGGGCAAAGTCACCGCCGCCTTATTACTGATGCGTTGGACTTGCCCGTAGCCCAGCTCGCACCCGCAGAAGTGCCTATTTGCCTCTACCAATTATCAAAAATTTGATATATTGATGTGCTTTGAATAACAGGCACAAAATCTTGCAATCACGCAACTTTCACCCACCTTTCTTTGCCCACCGGCCCTTCGATTTCTTTCGTTTTTACATACCGACGTTCCTTATGCACATCTTCTCAATATTAACTTGGTGCCAATTTCAATAGGAAATATCATAGAACAAGTGTGCGCCCACCTTATGTTTGATCCTGCTTGTTTTAGCATTGTCCCTTAATTTTACCTTTACGGCAGTTAAACCTAAAAGGTGCGCAAACAAATTAAAAAAAGCGATTCCATTTACGACATTGGATGTTTGGCTAGTCTTGGTGGGTATTGTATCTCCCTCCTTTTCGAAGGTGTTGCAGTGCAAATGCTCCCGTCTTATTTACTTCACTCGGACGTAAGAGATAAAGGGCACCACTTTTACTCTTGAGAAATCCATTCCTCCTCTGCCGCACGGATTTGACAAAGGAATCGTGTCCACTTTGTTCTCCTCTGAATGGTCCTGCGACGAATGCGCCTAATTCAAGTGGGGCTGTGCACTTGCGTATTCTGCTTATGCGCTTAATCAAAATCTTGTTCAAAACTAATGTATTGTTTCACTTCAAACTTTGCAATTATTATCCTCAAAGAATATTTTGTGCATTGGCTTGTGACACAATGCACTCGTAGCTAATATCGGTGCGCTTTGGGCCTGCAAAAATAGAATATTTATCAAAGTTGATCATGAGGAATAGTGTTTTAATTAACCCTTAAATTTCCTCAAGCAACGAGATCGAGCAGAAGGCAATGATGTAAGGTTGCAAGATGTAATGAGGTAACCTTTTGCGTGGATATGTGAATTAAATGTTCCCACCTCTTTTATCCCTAGATTGGTTCTCGTGCTAAATTCCATTTTTAACGAGGCTAGAAATTCTTCTTTTCCTGCGATAAAAATTGCCAGGGGATGGTTTCGAGAGTTAACGCTAAGTGTGCACTGAAACATTTTTCAAGGTAAATCGGCAAAGCGAAGGCAATTTACTTAAGATTTACTTGGATAAGTGGGATATTTTTAATAAAAACAGCCTACAACACTAATGCGCAAGCTGTTCGACAACTGCCTCAAGAGTATATGTATTCTGCTCTGATACGATGCCTTCTTTTGCCTTGAAGGAAGTCTCAGGACGCCACATGTGTACGTTATTTTGTGCATCCACATGCGATATTATGGTGACATTCTTTTACATCAAGGAATGAACTTACCAGCGATTAATGGTCAACTATTGCTAAAAAGCGAATACGTCTTCTTCTGCGATCCAAACTAGCGATGAGAAAGTAGGGTTTTATTGTCTTCTCACGTTCGTATCAATTAATTTACAGCAAGTGCGTAAAACTGCGGATGAATGCGTGGGACGAAATGGCGATTTGTCGCAGAGCTGCTAAAAGTAGAGGTAAGGTGGGAGCATATATGTTCGCCACCTTGTCAGTGCGTTTGCATTTTCACAAATTGATTGAACCTGCCAGCCATACGGCTGCACTGCTTGCTATCGAGACCACTTCCTTTGTCACGTGGCACCGACACGTGTGGCATGTTTTCCATATTACGAAATGATGGCAGGTAAAATATTATTTATGCTAAAGGCAATGAGGATGATGGAGCGCAGTTGTACCCTGTGGCTTTGAGAAAAAAGAAACTGATTCGCTGGAACAACAAACTGCAGCTAGCATGGTGATTAGACGCAGCAGCCATTGCTGTTGGGTTGGTGCTGACGTTTCCTGTCAAGCAACAAAGTCTAGTTTGCTTAGGTATTGTCTCTGACAGAGAATCATTCACTACAACTGGAGCACTGCTTGCCAAAGTATTTTTCCGTGTGTATTTAGGATTATGGGTACCTCGTGGAGTATGCGCAAACAAACGGTTTAGAGGATGATTTATAGGAGAAGTAATGCGCCCAGTCCTGTGTTATGCAGAAATATCGGTTACCTGTTGGAAATAGAAAAGGGAGAAAAAGACGAAGATAGATGGTGAAGGGCACGCCCACAGAAAAATTGTCACCTCCCTTTTTGCTTTAATTTCCATGTGCGTGTTACTAGCTGTAAAGCACACAGCCTCCCAAAGCATGGCTCCCTCTCCAACTACTACCCCTTCTCTTTCAATGCCAATTTACTAGCAATGAAAATTGAAATATTTTATAAATAAATCCGATACTATTCATTTTATTGATGTACTTACCTTCATTAAGTCTCATTTCGCATTTCATCGCCCCACCGTCACATGTGTGTGACGCACAAATTTATACAATGTAATCCTTGTTGCTCCTACTTACGTAGAGCTGATGGACTTGTATCCCCTCCTGCCTTCTACAAACTCTCTCTGTTGCTCACTCAATTAATCCGTTTATCACTAGACAACCTACTTCTACCCCCCTCGTCCTTCTTTCCTTCACTTCCTCCCATCAATCATTGAAATCCCCTATTGCCCTTTGTTCCCACAACTCGACTTAACAAAACCAAAAGTAGATTTAAAAAGGATTTCTTATAGACCATACCATACTTGACTTCCACTATTTTCCCAATGCATTCTCTGCACCGTCACCCATATGTGACACATGTACACACGCACGTATTACCAACTAACCTTTCCTCGTTTAAAACTTTATTACTAACGTTGTTATTTAACGTCTCGTACAAGCAAAAAGGACTCTAAGATGCAATGTTCTACCTGTTAGCTTTACTAGGGATGATTGCTATTAAGCATTACCATCATTTTAAAATACTTCAAACGTGCTGTTGCGTACACGCTGTAGTGCATGTTTAAAAGAAGATGCAGGTTAATTAGCTTAAGCGCAGTTTTGTTGACGAAAGCCACATGCAATTCGACTTCGTGATTGCCGCTTGTAAGGGATCTTCACAACAAGAGCCCATTTGAACAGTTCACATCAAGGTTCACCAAAAGTACTTCCTTTGCAGTTACATACTAGATAAAAAATACAAATGCACATTTTACTGTGCCGAATTTAAATCAGTCCAAAACCCCAAAAGGAGTATGACATCTAGCTTCTTACGACCGGTTCATCACTGTGAAGCCTGTAAATACAGTGCAAAATTTGCATTCTTGACAGTTACAACGAAATATGTTGCTCTAGAACATAATGTCATTAAAGTGAATTTAATGCATTACAGTGTAGTTTGCGTGTGCAAAGAAAGAGATTGTGCTTGATTGTGTGTAAAATTCCATGATTAACTTCTAATTTTATCTCATCGCTCAAAGAGTTGATGCAGTTGCATGCTCATCTGTACAGCTGAGAACAAGATATCGTCGGTGCGTGGTAATGGCAGTCGTTTTAGTTTGCGTGCATGAATGCAGCACAATCGCCTCTACTTCACCTACACAAATCACATAAGCTTGGTTCACTCATATCTCACCCTTGGCACTAGCGGTGATTGCCGCAAGCTCCCACAATTTTTCCAACATTTTTGTTTGCTTGTTTAGGAGACACTTGTCTTCACCATAATGAAAATGTGTTCACAATCCTGCTTGCACAAAAATTCGTTCTGAAAAAGGAGAATGTGTAGACCTAAATTAGGCTGACCAAAAGGAAAAAAATAGCCTGGCATTTTACCCAGAGGTTTCTGATTATGTTCTTGAAAAAAGGCACTACCGTTTATTGTCATCACCTGCGCCCAATTTCCTCAGTAGATGATAAAATTGAATTGAACGAGGAAATACTCTGCTTGGCTTACGCGGTAGACTTTCGACCACCACTTCTGCTAAAGACTTGAGTTGTCAAGAAAAAAGAATCCTGTGAGATGGATCATATATACATAGGCTTTGACTCATTTCGCTTTCTTTGAATCTCACAACTTTGCAATATGGACTACAATTGCCATGCTGCCAAAAACCAGATTAGCGAAACAAAATGCTGAATTCGCCTGAAGCATTTCGAAGTGATGTCTAAAATGCTACATGACGCGTCCGGGACTAAAATGGGTAAGTTAACCTAAATAAATCGGATACCTGCTTATGGTGAGTGAACCACGATTGCAATATTTGCATACACGGTGCTCTTCAGATTGCGGAAGGAGACAGACTGACCTAGTTTAAAACATTCGCTTCTAAGTGCCATTCAATAATACACAAATTGTCATGTCACATCGCGGTTAGCGGCGCTTAGCCACATAATAATGCGGTAGACCGCCGAGGAAAATCACACTCAATGTGCGACTTTTTAATTAAACGACTAGTCCTCCGTGGGATTGGATGTGCTCTCGAATAAACATTGGTAGTCCAACAGTGGGGAACGCTAAACAAGTAGTATTGAACAATGCAGGCATTAGTTGCTTGCGGCATCGCCAAAAGAGATAAAATTCTTTAGAAACTGCTTCAGAGAAATGGCAGAGCGTTGGTTTAACAGTCGTACTTCATGAGCAGCATGTCGCACACGGGTCACAGCATGGCAATCTTCAGCACACGAGAGCATATTTTACGAGCACGAATTACGAGAAAGCTTAACTATAAGAGGCGAGGGAGTCGCAATTGCATTCATACTAGTCTTTCAGCGACAACGAGCCCTTGAGTGAAGGGAGACACCGCCATATATATGCGCCCCATAAATTAGCGTCGATGCTTTGAACACAGCTTTCGGTTCCCTTGAGACATGAGTTGCTGATCATGCCAAGTTCGGCACAAGTGCAGCAATTGGAGGCATTTTTTTCCTAATTTAGCCCCTAACTTGCACCGGATAAGTGAACGAAATTGGAGGAGGTTCACTGTAAGTAAGGGTCACTTAACCAAATGGCATGGGGCATTTATCCTTCAATTTGATCGTTGCAAACAAAGTAGTTTATTAAATGTGGGAGTGGATCGACTTTAATTTTAAACAACCCACACGCATGCGATCTAGGTTGCCATTTTCCAATTAAATTGTGTTTCTAAATATTTCGCAATCACAGTGGAACAGAGAAGTCAGATGTCGCATCCTGGAGGCATGAACACCATTAATTTCTTTCAATTAGAGCTGCTATTGCTTTTTTTAAGTATCTGTACTTTTGTGTCAAGTTCGTAAACTAGCTTAAACGATTTTGATTAGCATTTCCCACTCCAACCATTTTAGAACTGAAGATGACAGAAAAGAAAAGAAGGCTGCAACCTCAAATGGGTCCCAAATAAATCAGCAAAGTGAGGCGTCCCAAGCCATGCTGCACATTGCACAGACCAAGTACTCCTACTTCCCTTTGACAGATCGCTGATTGCCAATAAAATTAAGCAGAATTGAAGCGCCATCTTCAATGCAGGAGCTCACTGCAATTACAAATCCTAGGGCATTGATACGAATGCGTTCTGGCATTTCAGCCCGGAAATTTCGGAGTCTTGACCTACATATCCACTTCTGAATGCATGCATTAAGTGCACCATGTGCTGTTTGGTTATTAGAGGAACGGAAATAAAACAAGTCGTAGATCCCATGGTTGACATTTGCATGACCCTTAATCAACGGTAGTCACCACATAGCACTCATCAACACGAATCACGTTACCCTAGATGGATGGACTGATATGAATGTACGCGACTCCAGCGATGCGTAGTGAGATTCTGGGGGTGGCACCGCTTTCTGTTTAGCCCCTTAGCTGTCGGACGAACTGACGGTAGGAACAAACATGGATTGGTGCATTTAACCGCAGTCGAACGTTGTTTTATTTGCATTGGACCAATGCGTCTCGAAATGACAATTGACGTATATTTTAAGGTCTGTGCTATACAGCACCACGCATGTTGCTTTTTTGCCTTTTGAGCTTGTTCAAGTGTCCAACCTGTATTTTGGCCATTACATCCTGTAAGGATGGACTGACATTAAAGGCATGCCGATGAATCATAGGCGATTGTAAAATTCTGCAAGTATCGAAACGTGAGCATTGTGTAATCTATCCATCCCAACTGACTCCTCACACAACGAGTGGTGTTGGGTAATGCTTAGGGTTAGATAAATTTACATACTTCGTGAGAAGCCCAAAGTAAGTCTTATAAGTGAATGCTGGAACAGGCGCAAGTTCACTGACAGTTTATGGATTGCTGCCTAAATTGCATGGCGATGTAAAACGCAGCACCACCAGTTTTTGCCGTGCAGTTGGATCTGTCCTCCTTGTCGAGGTTTTTCACTACTTCTTGGCCGGCATGGGTCGCAGTCCCCTATGAGAGACGCTGTCAAGCCACAAAGAGAAATTGCTTTAACCGCATTTCCTATTATCTAAAAGTTTTACAGATGTTTTAGCATCAAAATCCACATTTTACTTAAATATCACGGTTCGGTAGTCCTTACCAAAAGCTGCTCATGGATTAAATCATCACTTTTCGGTGGTTTTAGTAAGTATGTAGGCGATTCCAATCATATTCAAAGGAGCAGATGACCCATGCACGAAAACAATGTGTTCACAATATCAATACTCTCGTTTTCGTACGTTCTTGAGGCAACACTATCAAGATATTAATTTCCTGCAGCCGCAGGCCGCATTTGTTGACGTATTAGAAGAAGTTAAAAAGGAAAATGCGGCACATGCGGATGTGTGCACAAACCCTACATAATGAAAACCTTTAAAGCGCAACAATCTAAATTCGAAAACCATTGAACAGTGAGCGGAAATGAAGCTCGTTTCGAATGTCAGGCTTTGTAAAGAAGCGCACGCTAACAGTTACACTTTGTCAAGTAAACTTCGCCACTTGCGGTTCCATGCAAAAACCAACTTAAAGCGATAGCCCAATCTGCTCCAATAGTACACTCGCGCAATACGATCTTCGTGACAACAAATGAAATTATGTCTGGAGTGATTTAGGAGGGCATAAAATACCTATGCGCATTAACGCAATTGGAATTTCAATCGCCATCGACATTAAAGTCGCAAAATAAAAATGGATTACAGAGGGCCTTTAAGTAGGCAGAATTCGAAACACTTCCAATAAAATCCCTACACTTACCTTCCATTTGTACCGCATTTGAAGCATTCAGGCGCGAAATTAGGCCGTTAAAATGGTTGAGAGGCACAAGATTCGCTTACTGCAGGGTAAACCCTAATGAGTCTTACTTGATAAATCTAAGCAACACATTTTTACATTTTTGATGGACCAAGCATTACAACGAGGTCAATCAAAGTATGACTTTAGCAATCAAATTCTGAGTCCTAGTAAATCCATGTCATATGAGACAAAAGGTGACACGCAAAACAGCAGCTGCAAAATCAATGTCTAGTGCGTTCAAAACTGAGGTTCATTCAAAAGTAAATCCACTGCGATGTCCCGGTAATCGCAACTTCAAAATAATAGCACCGTTCAGTTTGGCTGCCTCCACCAGTTCACCGCCTGCATCAACTTGACTGTTTCATGTGTGAAAATTTTTGTGTCGGCACATGGTTCAGTACAACTTTAGTTATCATAAACCACCAAAATGCACATTAAATATATGTTATCTGACAGGCAAATAAATAAGATAAGCATATCAGTCCTGCTCATGATATTTACAGTATCTGGTAGGCAGATGGATCCCGGATAGACAGTCAGGCAGTATTAGAACAAGAACGAAGAAACCAAAAGGCAAGGAAGCAACATACTAGGCCTGTGTACCTGTCGCCACTCATGTACTTTGTTTAATGGCCGTAATTTTGAACATGTTATTCTGCACCCAGTGATTGTGGGACGAAATTAGCTCACTGCGCAAGGTAGCAGAATTCGCCATTTTGTTGATCATTTGTCAAACCTAAGTCCCACGTAAGGAAATCATTCGCACTAAGTGGTGAGCCCACATAGACTCACTGCGGTGGCACCAACTTTGGCAAGGCTTCATTACGGGGTTCATTGCAATTGTCACCGCTAAAAGGATGTCCGTAAGGTCCTACGGAAGCTACTAATGTACTTTTTGAGCGTAGAGGATGTTAGATCTGGGAATTTCGACTGTTTTGGAAAGCACGTCCGAGACACAACGGACCATCGACAAAAGTTGGCAATTCCAAAGTGTCGCAATCTATCCTTTCCAAATAGTAAACGCCGAAATTTGATGATTCATAAGAAGGCATAGCCAAGCGTGGTGAGGGGTCGCAGCTGTAGGCAAATTAAATTTAAATTTAGAGCAGTTAGCACAAACTGAATAAGGGTATGGACAGACAAGATTTTGAGAAGTGATGGGGTAGGAAATCTCCTCTTGGTGCCATTTCTCTGCCCGTTATTTAGATAGTTTTTTGCTTAACCTATACAAAGGAATCTTCAAGCTATCCAACAAAATAGCATATAACAAAGATTTAAATATCTTTCTGTTTGGAAGCTGATCAAACGTGGGAGTGAACCTTCACCACACCACTTTAAGCAGTTATACCGCTACGAGAGTATCGGCATCTTGCATACAATCGACTCGACAACCTATTGAAGGGGAAATAACTTGATGTAGTTACAGTATTTATCAAGTGGGAGGTGTTATTATCTAACTTATTTGCTAAAACCAGACATCTGAGAAAAGCAGAATGCTGGATCTGAGCTATTCTCCCACTCCACGTTCAAAGACATACAGCGAAGCGTTGTCACTTATACAAAAACCAATTCAAGAGTACATTTGCCGTGGGAGCATCGTGAGACATTCATTAGTGTCTAAAAGTGAAAACAATGCATTTTGGCGTTCGTCTTGCAGTTTAGACGAAGATTTTAAAACGATCCAAAAAAATATTTCCTGTTCTGTTCCACTGAGTAATTTGTCTGTGAAATATCCCTTAAGTCATCTCGATTATTTTATTACAACAAAATTTGGAAACAGTTCTTTGTGCAGCGTGTTACTAATGCCCAGTGGCGGAAACAAGGCACGAGTTTTACACTCTTGTGAAAGAACTAGACTCTGTGATTTGGCCGCTTGCATGCACCTACTTAACCTTAATTATCCGGTCCAAATGCCTGTTTTTGTGGACAAGTTACTTACATTAACTTTGACAAAGAGTACCCAAAGGCCGTGGGCGATTATAAACCATAAGTTTGCTGATTCAGCCAAATTCTTTGTCAATATGACCAACCGTGTTACTCTGCAGCACCAGTGAGCCCACTGCTGCGCTTCACATGCTGTAGAAGAGTGAATTTAAACCACCTGCACTGTCTGGTTAGTAAAAGGTGATTTGTGAAGGGGTTGTTAAAAGCATTTATTTGTACCTGCAATAGCAGGAGGGCTTATGGCAGAATTGTCAACACTCGATCAAGAACGCATTTGGATTGTGAAATACTTAAATATAAGGCTTAAGAATAACGAGATGATTTGATTTAAGGTGGGCAAAATGGACGGTGACTTTCTAAAAGTGTACACAAATTCAACCGGGTAAATTTAGTCATTCCTTTAAAGAAAGAATAGAGGGATCGAGCCATTTCGCTGCAAATCGGGGGCAATGCAGATGATTGTATACAGCCGTTAGAAAATCGGATATTTTTCATAAACTCAAGTCTACTATCGCGGGGTGAGTAGGCGTTTGGGTATAGTGATGCAAATATTAGGCTTAAATGGTCGCTAAAATCCCAATGACAAATTGATCGAATGCTACCCACAAATATGTCAAAATTATAAGACTAATTAAAAGATAAGTTGAAGTTGTGAAAATGAGGAAGATGAGCCAAGTACTTAGAAGGAGAGTTCATGTTTTTCTTCTTGCCTCTTAATTGCAGGTGTGCGTGCGTTATCAGCAGGTGTGCTATTTACGAAAGAAAATAGGTGCAGTGCTTATTTCCTCACATCGTGGCATCCAGTAAGTGGAAATTGACTTGAGCTCAGCATATGAGTTGCTGCTAGGACCGACTGTGGCACATGTGAATCGGGATGTAAAAGGCTGTGGAGCTACAGGTCAATATGTCCGTCCACAGTGGGCGCACGTGACCGGGGAAACGGATGTAAATCAGCATGTTTCCCAACAGTGAGGTCACATGCGCATCAGCACTAAGCACATGACACGGAAGCATAGGTCTTGACTGACGTACCGATGGTAACCCAAAGTTGAAGCCTTTTGCGTAGCATCGCTTACATGGCAGTGGGTATCCTACCCTGGAAGGCAACAGATCGAATTGCAGGTCTCCTAATGATGAGTTGCGCCAACTGATGTTATGAACGGACAAATACGTGGATTTTCGTAGGGGTAATTTGTGTGACCAGGGTAAGGCATATAAATCAATGTATAGATCACATGCTGACGAGTTGTTTGGTTTTAATTGCAGCCACATTTAGGCCAAAATTTGGGTAGTCAATTTTACAGGCTCTAATGCGACGCAAATTAGAACTGTATCCATACTTCTGTTAGTGAAATAATCCAGAACAACAGCGTTTCAAATTTTGCCCAAAAACTGCTCATTTTTGGGGCTACGAGGTTTTATATGGCAGTACGTTGCTAGTCATGCACATGTAGAGGAATACAAAATTCTTTGTTCCTTTGAAATAACTTAATACATTGATAGTTAACTCTAGCACAGGTGTCTTCAGAAGGGTGGCATCGGACTCTGAGAGGTCAGTCCTTAGTGTATATAAAAGGATAGAGTTAAATAGCTAACTAACTCACTCTGGTCAAGCCTATGGGGTCAAATTTGAGTAGCTAGTGGCATCAGTGCCTTCTTTAAATGGCCAAAAACCCAATCCTGCAATTCGACAGGCATTGGCACTACAGACTACATCCATTTTTAGATATATGAGCTTGCTTGTCCATACTTCTTCATCGAAAATCTCTTAATAAGACAGCGACAATATTTTTGGTCGCTTTGATTTGTGAATTCGATGATAGCCACCGCGCAAGCAGGGCTTAATGTGACAGTTGATAGCGTCTAATCTTTTTGTTTCCTGAGCAGGTTACTGTGACCTGTGTATTTAGACACCTGGCAGGAGGAATCGGACATCAGAGCGTGGTTGTGAGGGGCTATAATGGGGCTGCACGCTATGCAGTTGGTAATTACATATCACTGCGACAACTTTGTCAAGCCCAATCAGGATTGCTAAGATTACAGGCAGCTTTTATTCCCTTTATTTTTAAACTTTTCTCGCACCTGTTTTTGAAATTTCAGTGCAACTACTGCATCCACATGACGTGGATGTATGCAACCTGCATGCTCTGCAGAAGAGAGTACATCGCCACGCTGCTCGTAGGCTTCTGTGTTTGCCCTTATGCTGCAAAGGTTTGCCCAATACTACAGGAACATGAGTTAGACTTCAGAAAAATGAAGTAAAATAGAAATTTATTGCGAACGAGTGGTTAATTATAGAGAGCCACACATATGACTTTCATATCGCATTGCAACCCTGCTCATACACAGCGTTGTTATTAGTCCTTTCACAGTCGTTATCGTCAGTGGTGAACAAGTCCAGTCCCGCCACTGCCAAGTTCTCCGAAATTAGCAATACCAATGCTATTCACTACTCAACGGAATGACGAGATCGGGTGTATGACAGGTACATTTATACTTTACACAGTGTACAGCGTGCTGTAGATCTCACCAGAACTTGGATTCTGTTTATTTTATCCATATTTTTCCTTAACACTTTGATCCAGAACAGTAAATACGTAACATTTGCGTTAAGCTCACCTTACATCTAGACCTCAACTGCCCTCCATAGATCAACAACGATGATTTTCTATGTGGATTTTGGTCTACGTAAGACATACACTTCTGATCATGCTAGCTTTGACATGCGTGTGACGGCTCTGCACGTTTTCCAATTCAGCAATTTGATGTACACTGTTTAAATGGGCTATTGTTTTAAAGATGCTCTACAAGCGGCAATCACTAAGTCAAATTACGCAAGGCTTTTGCCGATATAGCTGGGCTTTATTCAATTAACTTGCATTTACTTGGACGTTCAATGCACACGTGTGTGTGGTTGTAGGCTCAAAGCTTTGTCTAAAATGGTGATAAGGTTTAGCAACGATCATGTCTAGTGAGGCAAACAGACGCAGTGTTGCCTCTTGTAATCATTTTGGACACGAACACTACTGCCGGGTTGTTAGGAGTGGCATTTCAACAATCATCAGCTAGAGAAATTAAGGTTGGCTTAGGCAAATTATATAAAGAGCGCCTATCACTTTTGAATTCGAAAATGACAGCGATGAAAGCAAACGAAGTTAAAGCGACCCCGATTTTGCGGTACTTTCGTTGGAACCTCGTGGACCCTCAGGCCTCTCGGCTAGGATAAGACATCTCTGATCTGGCTAAGCCCGACGCCAATGAGACCTTCCTAAATGCAGTAGCAGCAGATTTCTTCAGCGGGAGACAAGTGGATGACAAATTACTAAATGTCTGAATGAATGGGTAAGGAGTCAAAGGAAAGAACAAGGCTTGGGAATAACTAAAAGTGGTGGAGATGAAGTTAACACTTAAAAAAAGAGGTACTTGGGAAGAAAATAAAGAAGAAGAAGAGGAAGAAGATGAAAAAATAATAATAGCAATAAAGAAGCGCTGCGTTCTGAGAATGACAAAGAAGTGGAAATGCGAATGAAATTAAATTGTTACCCTAATGACTTCAGTGAGGTGTCGGCACTGTTTAGCATGGCAGGAAGACGTATATGATGGTTAGAGGGACACTTATAGTGCAAGCAATATAATTACGGGAGTTTCGGTGAGGATAAAACCAGCAACATACCTATAGAGTTGGACACTAGGCCTGCTTTTAAAGCAATCTGCAGCTTCACTTCTGTACTGACACCCAAATATTCATTTGATGCGCAAACGTTCACCCCAACAACCTGCCACCCTCGTCAGTTTTATCCATAAGACTGCACAAAAACATATACAGAGACGCAGAATGATTGCAGATGACCCCTCACCTCTCTGGTCTGACTGGACAGGGCAAGAGCAAGAAGAAGAGGCCAAGTGGTCGATGAAGGCAGCAAACTGAAACAGCGATTGCCACCATCCATCCATCCATCCATCCGCTTTGAGAGGCAATTGGTCTACTTCAGTTACCAGCACGAGCAGACGAATGCGCCTAAACAGCTTGCAGTGATTGCAAAATCAAGACTGCAAAGGGGCTAACTCCGATTCCAAGGCGAAATAACGTCACCTCGCAACCCTGCATACCAATCCAGATAAAGTTTATGCCAAGTTGACGTCAGAACCAAGGCTTAATAGAGAGCATTGTCGACTCCAGAGACAAATTACACCACTTTGCGGCCCTGCATACCGATGTAGGTGGCGTAGGAGGCCAGGAGACAATGTCAGATTTTGGGTATTTGCGCCTTTGTTGTGGGGTTGCACCTCTTTCCAACGTCAGATTACGTGTCAGTGCACTATGGGATAGGGATTGCAACTCATTTGTAGGTCAGATTACACATTGGTACACTGCAAGTTTACAAACAACCCCATTCCAGTGTTAGATGACGCAATAATGTACTTCTGGATGAAGTCAGGCAACATTCTAAGGTCAGACGCTGTAATAGTGCACTTTTGGTGGAGTTAGTGCTCAACCCAAGGTCAGACGTCATAATAATGTAAACGTAGAGGGAGTTATTTTGCATAGTAATGCCCCGAAAGGGGTTAGACCTCATGTGTAAGCCTCATTGTAGCCCCGGAGGGCGCTCACTTTTACCTATGCATTCGACTTGCCTGCACATCCACGCCTACCCAACCTACAGCCACTGCTTAATTACTCCCTCTCTGCCGCCCTTCTACCTTCTCTCTCTTTCTTACTTGCCAATGCAAAATGCAGTGCAAACAAATGGACGTATGATTATGTACACTTCTAAATTGGCGAGCCCCTCCCTTCGTATATCCGCACTCTCAACTCGCCCGGATGATTGACGCTTTCCGTCTACGACGTCACTGGTGTAAAAATCACCGCACCGCACCGCACCGCATTTAGCCAACTCCTACCAATTTCACCAAAGGGAGCAGAAAGGTGGAATACTGCCCCAACTCTGCATTTGTCACCGCTCACAGTGGCAAAAGTAGAGCTTTTAGCTCACCTGTCGCTTCCGCCAAGGAGTTCCGAGCCGGAAAGCAATCCCGTGCCTGTGGAAGCGGAACGAAATTGTGATAAACGGACCGATTGAAATCAGCAGATTGACACTTGCTTTAAGCTTGATGGGGACTGCACATTGACGTCCTGTTTTTGGAAGAATCATTACCACCTCGATGTGAGTTTATTGAAATTATGCTTGCTGATGAGGGAGGAGAGTCGATTCGGTCCATCGATGGAGAAGAGCGTACTCAAGCACTCTTTCGGAAGATGCTACAATTGAATCCATGGCAAATCCCAAAGGAGTGACATATTTTACCTGAATGTAAATTGTTAAGATTTAAATAAGCTTTTGGACGGTGATCTTTTTTGTATGGTAGTTCTGGATGCCGACAACTATAAAACAGCCCCTTTGATACGTTTGTTTACTCACCTGAAATGGCGGATCGCAGCAGCTAGCGGTATTGTGTGGTGTCTTATCGATTCGACAATGTACAAATCCTGTTCTCTAAATGGATATAATTTTCAGGAGATCTTCTTTGGATAAATATTTGCAGAAAGGTACCTGTCACTAAGTTAGGGAAGTTATTAGCTCATTGCTAGAGGAGAGAAATAGAAATTGAGGGACGGAATGGCTAAATGGGGTACAAATCTATATCTCATCGAGATCTGAAAAGGGGAACATGTATCGGAGATGGTGGCTATGGTGGAGAAGGGAAAATGGAAGGTGAGAGAGTCTGAGCGTAAGAGTGAGCAAGCGATTGAGTAGCCACATTGGCCAGAGGTCCATAAGAGGAGCCTGACCAAAGCCCAGGCTCAAGGGTACCAGCAAGCCTGCGGTCAGGGAGGCACTAATGAGCGCAGGATGAAACCTTGACATACCAAGAGTTGCAGAGCAATTTATTTGTGAAAACCATGCCACCCAGTTGGTAATCAGGCCCATAATGACAAGAAGGCGGAGACGGATAGGCGAGGGGTAGATACCGTCTTCTCCTTCGTAACCTTCGCTCCATTTTACCTATGCATTCGACTTGCCTGCACATCCACGCCTACCCAACCTACAGCCACTGCTTAATTACTCCCTCTCTGCCGCCCTTCTACCTTCTCTCTCTTTCTTACTTGCCAATGCAAAATGCAGTGCAAACAAATGGACGTATGATTATGTACACTTCTAAATTGGCGAGCCCCTCCCTTCGTATATCCGCACTCTCAACTCGCCCGGATGATTGACGCTTTCCGTCTACGACGTCACTGGTGTAAAAATCACCGCACCGCACCGCACCGCATTTAGCCAACTCCTACCAATTTCACCAAAGGGAGCAGAAAGGTGGAATACTGCCCCAACTCTGCATTTGTCACCGCTCACAGTGGCAAAAGTAGAGCTTTTAGCTCACCTGTCGCTTCCGCCAAGGAGTTCCGAGCCGGAAAGCAATCCCGTGCCTGTGGAAGCGGAACGAAATTGTGATAAACGGACCGATTGAAATCAGCAGATTGACACTTGCTTTAAGCTTGATGGGGACTGCACATTGACGTCCTGTTTTTGGAAGAATCATTACCACCTCGATGTGAGTTTATTGAAATTATGCTTGCTGATGAGGGAGGAGAGTCGATTCGGTCCATCGATGGAGAAGAGCGTACTCAAGCACTCTTTCGGAAGATGCTACAATTGAATCCATGGCAAATCCCAAAGGAGTGACATATTTTACCTGAATGTAAATTGTTAAGATTTAAATAAGCTTTTGGACGGTGATCTTTTTTGTATGGTAGTTCTGGATGCCGACAACTATAAAACAGCCCCTTTGATACGTTTGTTTACTCACCTGAAATGGCGGATCGCAGCAGCTAGCGGTATTGTGTGGTGTCTTATCGATTCGACAATGTACAAATCCTGTTCTCTAAATGGATATAATTTTCAGGAGATCTTCTTTGGATAAATATTTGCAGAAAGGTACCTGTCACTAAGTTAGGGAAGTTATTAGCTCATTGCTAGAGGAGAGAAATAGAAATTGAGGGACGGAATAGCTAAATGGGGTACAAATCTATATCTCATCGAGATCTGAAAAGGGGAACATGTATCGGAGATGGTGGCTATGGTGGAGAAGGGAAAATGGAAGGTGAGAGAGTCTGAGCGTAAGAGTGAGCAAGCGATTGAGTAGCCACATTGGCCAGAGGTCCATAAGAGGAGCCTGATCAAAGCCCAGGCTCAAGGGTACCAGCAAGCCTGCAGTCACGGAGGCACTAATGAGCGCAGGATGAAACCTTGACATACCAAGAGTTGCAGAGCAATTTATTTGTGAAAACCATGCCACCCAGTTGGTAATCAGGCCCATAATGACAAGAAGGCGGAGACGGATAGGCGAGGGGTAGATACCGTCTTCTCCTTCGTAACCTTCGCTCCTCAAGTCCTCTTCCTTGACGGGGATGGGCACGCGGTAGAAGGGTGAGATAGCATCGAGCGGCGTCATCCAGAGAACACCACTGAGCCGAGGCCTCGGTGATGCACAGTGGTGCATTAAATTGAGCAAAGGCGACAGCGGCGACAGTGTCCATTTCATATATAAGCAGAAACACTTCGCCATACCTCCACATTGACCTTCACTTTGCAGCCTCACGTCACAAAACCTTTGAAGCATTCAACCAGACAATGAACTACACTCGGTAGTGAGTTTAAAGCTGCTAAGCTTTCTTCAACATCTCAAAAAAGTATCCAGACTAACCACAGAGCATGCATCATGGCCCTATCCATTCCGTGTGCTTGACAAAACCTGATCAGCTAGTTGAAGCTCAACACAAATACAGACAGATGGAAAAGTTACTGTGGTCAGTAGGCTTACCATGGGATCGAGAAGAACGAGATGTGACGTATTTTGATTCCTTGCACAAAAGCGACAAATGCCTGACAGCATTTGACCTGAACTTGCTCGCCATGGTGGGATTTGGATGTCTGCCATTGAGAGATCCACGTTTTGCTGTGGAGAAAATCATATGGACCACCGGGTTCCACGAACAAAACACATCCAGTCCGAACATAGGCCTACGTTAACACAGTACTTTATCCAGTCGTATTCGTATTGACAATCCAAAATTTCTGCTATTGGTGGGCAATGTACACGATCATCTTTGTAGGCTGAAGATGTGGCAGCCGAAGATGGTTCTTTAATTTCTTTATCCGGCTTACTGGCATCCTTATTGTCTTCTGCTATAGAAGCGCCGCCGCTTTTCGGAACGAAACTGTCCACTCGGTCAGTGATTCCACTTTGAGTGTCTACTTCATACATTTTACTGGGTATCGAGCCAAAGGTCCCGTGGTGCGAATAAGAGGGGTCGAAGAGCCGTGCAATGCATTGACATCCACCGTCGTCAGCACCGTCTTTATCCAAAAGGCATGCAAAGTTCCCTCTCCCTCGATTGGTTTCAAAAAATAGACTACCGAACAAGGCATTCGTGCCTTTGCCATCCAACGCCGACCAGGGACAAAAGTCTGTAGTTAATGGCAGCCTAATAGATTTTCTAATTCCGAACATATTGCCAAGATTCAGGGAAGAGTCACAGCTATTGTGAGATTGGTGGGAACCTCCAGAACACTTGAACAATGCATACCACGGATGGTTGCTGGATGTTTTTCTTGACTCTGGGTGAGGCTGATATTCACGCAGGACGTTTCCGATGAAGAGAGTATTATAGTGATCACCTAATCCATTGCGAGATCACCCAATCCATTGCGATGATATGCGTTTCCCACACATTCAATAAAGTAGAAAACCGTGTAAGCATCCGAGTCTCGATAATAATTATTTGGATGCCATATGAGAATGCGCTGTGACTCCACTTCAGATGGTGAACGCTTTGCTGCATAAGAGCTCTAAGAAGTACCCTCAGCTACAGGATCAAACGCATAATAAATCTTCGTATGAGATGGAACGACATCAGTAGTGGTATCAGAGAGCGCGTAAATTGTCCCAATGTTAGACTCCTGAGGAAAGAGAATAATATTATTTCTGGTTTCTATAAATGTTTTATGAATATCCTTTAAAACGCAATTTCCTTTACGAACCCTGTCATCTTATGAAGCCGCGGCATTGCTGTGAGCAGGAATAATATCACTGTCCTTCTGATCCGGTTCGTCCTTCATCCCCATCGAATCCCGCGTCCCCTCCAAATAATCTTCTTCGTTAAGCAGACAACCATTGTAGTTTGGAGAGTCAAAAGTGGGATGATCGATAAGGTAGAGTACCGCTTTACCAAGTTCAGCAGGCTATAGCAGCTGAGCGTCAAACAAGTTAAAGGAAGGATCAAGCCTTAGGACAGGCCAACAAGTTCCTCTATTTAGCATAAAATGGTTTTTGACTAAGCTTTCCGACCCCATGTCTATTGCCTAGAGTCCAATTCCATAAAATATTAAATAAAGGCTATTCGTTTTCCGCATTTACACTTACAGGTCTCATCTGCGATTTACCAAACTTGTTTTACGAAAGGCATCGACAATTACTCTTCACTGTGGATCGCTTAAAATTTTAACTTGCAATATTTTGTTCACCTTCGCCAGTCGTCAGGAAGGCTCAAACATACAGAACCATCCGAAGGGTCAATGTTAGGATGAAATATGGGTGAATCGAACGATGCCTCAGGACTGCCGGTGGGATATGGGCAAAAACACTTGGTCAAAAGTCAAGCACGCTTTACTGGAGTATGTCCGGTGCAATAGCTCCGGTGATGCTCAAAGCAAGGCAGTGCGTGGCCTAACTTAAGCGATTGGTGTACATTGCAAAGTCAATCATGGTTTGTACTATTCAACTATGTTACTTGGGTTAGCGAAAACAGTGTCAGTACTTGCACGAAAAAATTACACATTTAAAATTACCACACCTTTGATTATCCAAATATTGTGCATTGCATAAATTGTCACACAATTAAGTGATTTTTCACGCAAATAAAATACTGTCAAAGTGTCAGGGAAAGTTGCAGTCATAAAAAAATTTGCAAGCGCGTTGTAGCCAGACTTGGGTCGCGGAAAAACCTTGACCGTCATCCTATCGTCCCCAACAATGCATGCTTGGCCGGTGGTGCAAGCTTCAAGTGTTCTGCAGAGCTGCTGCATGTCCCTTATCAATGTGCGCTAGGTCACTGGGCCTGCCATCTAGACACAGTTAGTGTTTCGAACCATGTCGATGAGACCAAGATTGATTCAGACCCTGCACCACACAGCAGATATTAAATGGTTTGTTAGTCTTCCTTCTGATGCTGCGGAAGCAAATCGACATTCAGATAGCTGCAATTCGAAGATGTACCGACAGCACGCACCAAATGAGAGTGTTCTATACTGAGCGATTTGCAAGTAAACTGCTTTCTTGTGTCGAGGACACAGGGTTTTACAAAAGCGCTTGATAAGAGCGACCTGAATAGACAATTCATCTGCCTGACATGTTTTACAGGCGCAAAATCCACAGAACTGATCAAAACAACCCCTAATTATTTGTTATTTTATTTGGCAACCAGGATTTGATTCGTTTTGCTTAATGGATATTTTTTTCCCTTTTACCGTGTTTTGTGTTCCCAACTAAAAGCCTTGCCCGAGAGAAGTGACCCACCTTGCCAATGTGCACATCCACACATAAGGCCCCTCGAAATCTAGCACCAATGCTATAATTGAAAATCATCGTTGCTGTGAATATTAACACAGCATCGTGCATTTGCGTTTGTTACTGGTAGCACATCAATTAGAAGTTCAGTTGGTCAAGAATCCCTGCTCGTGTGACCTTACTTTTATGTAGCTAGGTAATAAATAACCACTCCACGCAATTCCTCAACTCCATGGAATTAATGAAGTCAAAACACCCTTTGCATGGACTGCAACTAGATGATACGCGTAAAATTTGGCAAATATTTGTGCAGACTGAATCAGTGGTGCTTCAATGCCATTCGTGCCTTCTGAATTCTGTACAACAGTGCGCAAGACAACGCGTCTTTTAATAAACATGTGAGCCAAGGTATATCTTGCCTTTCACACTGAGCCTGTGTAAAGGATTGCGATACTAAGTGATGCCACGTGCTAATTTACATATCATGGCTAGTAAGAAGGTTACTGAAACCGACTCGACATAATCGTCTCAAAAGTTTGATCGAACCGCCAAGAGCAAATTCCTAAACACATTCTGTTATAATTTACTTGAAATGATTTGATTTTGAGAAGCACATTTCGACTGCGACCTCGATGCATGCACATGGGTCCATACAATTGTACGATTTATAGGTCAAGACGAGCCAATCCGCATGCAGTGGCAGTTTGACTCGCCATTCCATCGTTAAGGTCACTAGCACAGACGACTCACCTTAACGGCGGTTGGCTTCCCCATGGTTTTCCTACACGCATTTGGGACTTTAGTCCGGGAGCGAGTCATCACAAAATTCGTACCACAATTTAAGCGTTGATATTGCGTTGTTTAACCATGATTCGATCTCATTCTCCTGAGTAGCCTTTTTTCGTTATCACCAAAGCATCGGCAGTCTAATTGGCCTCTTCTCTTCCTGGCTGACAAGGTTAAAATATTAACAAGTATTAGCAAAGCCTTGCAGGTGGAATGCTTCTTTGTTTATAGAATAAACTGGCATAGGATTACCAGCCAAATCGCAGGACTTATGTCAGAAAGGTACCAACAAGCCAGGCTTAACATCGAGTGTTTTGCTTTGGTGCAAGTGACAGTTTCCACACTGGTCCACTTCACTAGTGTTCTGTGCATAGTCCACTTGGTGTTGGGGCTCAAGTGAACATGCCGAGGTATTTCTTGTGGAAGACATCCAATGGGGTCATCTATAGTCAAGTGCAGTGTCATATATGATTAAGGAAAACTTGTACATTCGAACTTGTTTAGCCGAAATATAGGATTTGAGGCCGTTTGCCTTTGTCTTGTTAACAACCATTAAATCACTCCTTTTCCTAACAAAACTGGAATCAACGGAACACTAGCTATAACTTTTACCATAAGTGAATGATTCCAAACGGCTAAAATAGCAATCGAATAATAGAGTTTATAGCCAACATGTCAAATTTTAGTGCTAATAAGCTACCATTAGAAATGCTCATTTGAACCTCGAAGGCAGCCTACAGCATCTCATGATACTCTATTTGGCATGAAATGCAACTTGCCGAGTACACAACCCACTTTGTTACAGGTAAAATTTGAACAAATCGGGCCACACAATAATAGAGTGTAGTTGTGACCACCTTTCGCTGTCATGATGGCAGCATCAGATAGGCGCATTTCCATTAACTAAGGATAGTTTTAAAAAATACGTTCTTTAACTACTTTTCACGGAAGCTATTTAATAATTGCTCCCTTAATAATTTATTAACAAGGATGGAAAGCGCACCAATCTGATGGTATTTGTGAAACTGACATGTTGTTCCGCTTGCCAGTGATAGTAAAAATCGCAATGGAAATTCATTAGAGGGGAACAACTAAAGTGTGTCCCTAACGCCCTCCTGCTCGTGGTGGGGATGCTGCATCAACCAGAATAAGAAGACAAACTCACCAACTTGGCTTGCTTAGGTGGTGGGTAGCAAGCGTTCCTTTTCCATCAATGTCTGATGGAGTCGGTGCGACTGTGCCGGTTAGGTCATTGGCGTTGAGGTTGGTGCCACACGAGTCCGCCAAACGTGGTGGTGAAAAGTTTTCTTTGGATGGCCTTCAAGATGGTGGTAAGCTCAACATCGAGTGTTTTGCTTTGGTGCAAGTGACAGTTTCCACACTGGTCCACTTCACTAGTGTTCTGTGCATAGTCCACTTGGTGTTGGGGCTCAAGTGAACATGCCGAGGTATTTCTTGTGGAAGACATCCAATGGGGTCATCTATAGTCAAGTGCAGTGTCATATATGATTAAGGAAAACTTGTACATTCGAACTTGTTTAGCCGAAATATAGGATTTGAGGCCGTTTGCCTTTGTCTTGTTAACAACCATTAAATCACTCCTTTTCCTAACAAAACTGGAATCAACGGAACACTAGCTATAACTTTTACCATAAGTGAATGATTCCAAACGGCTAAAATAGCAATCGAATAATAGAGTTTATAGCCAACATGTCAAATTTTAGTGCTAATAAGCTACCATTAGAAATGCTCATTTGAACCTCGAAGGCAGCCTACAGCATCTCATGATACTCTATTTGGCATGAAATGCAACTTGCCGAGTACACAACCCACTTTGTTACAGGTAAAATTTGAACAAATCGGGCCACACAATAATAGAGTGTAGTTGTGACCACCTTTCGCTGTCATGATGGCAGCATCAGATAGGCGCATTTCCATTAACTAAGGATAGTTTTAAAAAATACGTTCTTTAACTACTTTTCACGGAAGCTATTTAATAATTGCTCCCTTAATAATTTATTAACAAGGATGGAAAGCGCACCAATCTGATGGTATTTGTGAAACTGACATGTTGTTCCGCTTGCCAGTGATAGTAAAAATCGCAATGGAAATTCATTAGAGGGGAACAACTAAAGTGTGTCCCTAACGCCCTCCTGCTCGTGGTGGGGATGCTGCATCAACCAGAATAAGAAGACAAACTCACCAACTTGGCTTGCTTAGGTGGTGGGTAGCAAGCGTTCCTTTTCCATCAATGTCTGATGGAGTCGGTGCGACTGTGCCGGTTAGGTCATTGGCGTTGAGGTTGGTGCCACACGAGTCCGCCAAACGTGGTGGTGAAAAGTTTTCTTTGGATGGCCTTCAAGATGGTGGTAAGCTCTGCTGATGACTTGGCGCGCCTTCTCTCTCGTCACATCTTTCCCAATTCTGCCGTTCTCCTCCTTCCGCCCAGTCTCCCGCCCTCTTTCCTCCCTTTTCAAACAGTCCTTTGCCTTTCCTACTCTTCTCTATTCAGCGCAAAAATCATTTGCACCACCCACGCTATTACCACCACCTCCTCCTCCTGCCTTCCATTCGTAGTCATCTGGAAGTTCGGTTGTGCCCTAGCTGGTGGCGCAGTGCCAGCGCCTCTTTCCATTCATGTCGACTGCATCTTGAGCTACGCCGAACGACTTCTAGTCAAGGCGACGAAATCGAGTGGCCGCTGGAATCTGGCGAACTTCTTATCAGATGCTCCTGTCGATTTCACCTCCTCCACCTCCGCGGCCTGCTCCCGACCCTTTTCCTTTTCTACATGATCATCTGTCTAAACAGCCTTGTTGTGACAGCAGACTGCTGGTATGCAGCTGTCCTTTTGGCAACCAGCAAGCGATCAGCGTCAGTATCGGTGTGGGTAAAGGCGAGCACCTACCTCTCCTCAAAACAATTGTTGCGAAATCCACTGCATTCCAAGCGGTAAAATTAATCGACAGCCGAATCTAAACAAGTGGTTAAATAGGAGAAATAGAGGGTTGACGACAAGAAAGGGGCTGATGTAGCACGTCTTTCTGCCAGCCATCATCTCGTCAAGTAACTTGAGGAGGTGAGGCGACCGATGGATTGAATCGGTTGCTGCAGCGTTTAAAATTGCTCGACCGTCAGGTGACGCTTTCAGGCTGCATGTGCAGCATTAGTGTAGAAAGGGCGAAAAGAGTGAACAAATGTTTGTGCGTGTGTCGCATATAAATGGTGGGAAAATGAAATAAGAAGGAGGACGTGATGAAGCCTAGTGTGCCGTTTAAGTGAGAAATGCAAAGATCTGTTTGAAAATTGTATGCCTCATCATGAAATAGACCAATTAAAATGAGAGATTTAGGAAGAAGTGGGGTAGGCTGGTGATAATGGTGGCAAAGATGTTGTATTAAATGAGGGGAAGAGAGTTAGTTGGCGAGAAGTGGACGAATGAATGATTGAATGAGTAAAGAGAGATGGAGGAAAGGGGCGAGAGAATGAATGAAAGCGGTAGAGGTGAAGTTAACACTTAAAGGGGAAGAGGTGTTGTGAGAGAAAAGGGGAGGAAGAAGAAGTAAGAAGAGACATTGCGGCGTGAGAATGACATTGGGCTGGGAATGCGAGCGAAAGGCAATTGTTGCTTAAATGACTCCAGTAGGGAGTCAGTGCTGTTTGGTATGACAAGAAGATGGGTGTGATCGGTAAGGGGACTATTATAGCACAGCCAGTATAGCAATGGGAATTTCGGTGAGCACATAACCTAAAACAGTCGCATGGGGTTGCATTGAGGGCCTGTTTGTTTGATGCATGCTCGAAGACAAGGCTTCGGTGTGGAACAATTGGTCAGCACTCATAAAACACTCCAGAATCATGTAATTCAACTACGGAAAGCAGTCTTAATGCGCAGCACAGCTTGCTTTCCAAATTTACGAATGTTCGCGTTTTTTCACCAAAGTTTAAGCTATATTGGGCTAGTTATTTTGCCTCTCCCCAGCAGGCTTCTGGCTTATATCTTTGGGCGTTTGAAAAAAGAAGAGAATGGAGCAGTGATGTACGTATGTATGCATGCAGGCCTGCATGTGTGTATGAAGGCGTGTGCGTATGTGTGGGTGTGTGTTTGAGACATAGAATAACAGCTGCAGTGGTAAGGTTTAAAAGGGGCGAAGATAAATTGGTGATACGTGCGTGTGAGTTGGTGTCGTATATGTGTGACGATGCAGAGGATGCAATGAGAAAACAGTGGAAGTATTTCCTGGGCATAGCAAAAGCGATGAGCAAACAGCGGTCACAGGCGTTCCTTCAAGTGTCCTAACAATGTTAGCATGCGAAACGCGCATTCTCCCAAAGATCTATAGAATAACAGCTGCAGTGGTAAGGTTTAAAAGGGGCGAAGATAAATTGGTGATACGTGCGTGTGAGTTGGTGTCGTATATGTGTGACGATGCAGAGGATGCAATGAGAAAACAGTGGAAGTATTTCCTGGGCATAGCAAAAGCGATGAGCAAACAGCGGTCACAGGCGTTCCTTCAAGTGTCCTAACAATGTTAGCATGCGAAACGCGCATTCTCCCAAAGATCTTCTATTTACTTACAATACATTATACGTGTTAATTTTCTCAAAGATCAATTTTTAGACAGTCCCGTTTTGCTCTCCTCAAGCCCAAGTATAAAAACGAACGACGCAAGATTAAATTTTGTCTCTTTGCAGCTTCCATGTGAAAATCGTGGTTAGGTCTAACTTAAAGTAACTTTTACAATTGCTACCGTGTAAAGAACTTGATTCCTATAGATGCATGGATGTTACATACCACGCATACATACGTAATACTTGAAAACCAGGCTTGTGTGTGAGATAAATGAGCCACAATTAATTTTGAAGTTACGTGAGAGGATTAGCTAATTCTGACTAATGCGTAAGCACGCATCCATTCATTTCCATGCACTAATTAAAACCTGCCAATGGTAGCAGAGCTGCTTTCGCATCATCATTCCCTAACTTCTTACCGGATCATTTAACTGGTTCCCTGGCACCTGCTGTAAACGCGATTTCCTACTAAGGTGGTTAGAATTAATTAGGTGGCTTAATTAGGAGGCGCAGCTTTTAGCAGCAGCTGAGCGAGTAACCCAGTGAGGTTCTTTTGTGCACGCAATAGTGGCTGGATGGGCAAAATTACATAGTTAGGAAACTTTCTGTTGATTTCGATCCGTGTTATGGTTTGACAGCTCAACGATCAACAAAGTAAGAATAGAAAGGCTCAAATGACATGAAAGCCCTGCATAGGAGGCTGCTGCTAAAAACAATCAAGGCAGCGAAGTTTGGCATTGAAGCAATCAAAGTTACTAATCCCTGCTTCCTTTTTTGCTTCTAGCCACAGTGAAATCCTATCTCACATCCAGTGGAATGATTTGCATTTAGAAATAAATAAAGGAATAGGCTGCCTGACTTGTGCGATCCAAGCCCGTTACGGCCAAACCTTAAGAACATTAAATGATATGGTGTTTTGTCTCTTTGAGAAGCGATTTTAGAAAAGTGTTTTGCTAATTGTAGAAATACAGCACACAAACGCAACAAGAGTGACACTCCCTCCCAAAATGTGATGAAATGCTTTAACTCAAATGAGGTATATAGTACAAATAGGTTGTAGCTACGTTTACTTAGTTTAATTTAAGAGAACCACAGTAAAACTTGAGTACTTGTACGCTTGCCGAGAGATAAGATGACATCATAAATATCCAATGGAATGATTGAGAGAGCGAAAAATCAGTGGAACCTGTGCAACAACACCTTGCTCTTGTAGTATGACCTTGTGTATTGACGGCACGAAATCCACTTTGAACTCTAAGCCAAAGGGAGTGTAGCAAATCATCAAGAGAAGGCGATGAGACTTGAGAGGTGATGCATAAGCTCTTACTAGGCGTGTTGCACAGGGCACTCGGAGTGATCATGTTGGGACTACTTACTACTCTTCTATTCACCTACAGCCCTGCAAGTAATCATTTTCTTTCAAAATTTTCATGCATTTAAAAACGTGTCGCCAATATAGTAATTTAAGGATTACTTACGGGGAACTTCATTTGATCTTTGGCAAAGGAATTCCTTTTGAGAAGTGGGAGTGCTTTGAATCTTTAATAGGCATTGAAAATCCAAGAATCGTTAGAGACGATTTGTTGACTAGATCAGCAAGGGACTGCACCAACCAACTAATCTGCGTTTAAATACGACTAATTTAATTTTCATTTTTAAGCCAACTCAATGCATGGCGGTTAGCAAGAGCTAATTTGTGCTTTCAGATGGTGAAGACCCACTTCTATGGGGTTCTCGAGTTATAGGAATGCAGTTTGGAAATTCTGAACCGCTTTTCTTCCAATTTCCGCCATTTGCGGTATGCGTGTCTTTTAGGTTTTGCTAGTGATATCATTAAGATATTTACAAACACTCAAGAAACCTAAAGCGCATCAACTTATACACCTCGTTTCAAAATCACTTTAGGCTCTGTACGCCGAATGCGCGTCAGGCTTTGATAGAATAGAAATTGTGGATGACTTATGCTTCATAGGCTCAGAAATCGTTGGCCAGCCTTGTCTACTGAGTGAAGGCATGCTTATTCTGCCCCAAAGGTATAACTAGCATCAAGCAAGGCCAATTTTAACACTTATCTTCTATGTACCCCTTTGCATTACGCCTACTCAAACGTTTATCCGTAGCACTGACAAACAGTGCTTTGAGAGATTTCATTTATAGAAAGTGGTAGCAGCTTGAGAGGCTTTGCTCAAGTATGGAGACCTTAGCATAGAGACCTAGCCTTATTAATGAAAAGCGAAATAGTTCTACACTTTGCGACACGTTATTATGGATATGAGCATGATAGTTTACATTTAAATTAATTTTCTTCTTATATTGCAGATAAGGCAATGATCACTCTAAATGACGTTTCAAAGGCAAAGAGTATCCACGTCGGCGGCCTATATTCGACAAAATCTAAGAATCGTTAGAGACGATTTGTTGACTAGATCAGCACGGGACTGCACCAACCAACTAATCTGCATTTAAATACGACTAATTTAATTTTCATTTCAAGCCAACTCAACACATGGCGGTTAGCAAGAGCTAATTTGTGCTTTCAGATGGTGAAGACCCACTTCTATGGGGTTCTCGAGTTATAGGAATGCAGTTTGGAAATTCTGAACCGCTTTTCTTCCAATTTCCGCCATTTGCGGTATGCGTGTCTTTTAGATTTTGCTAAGTATATGAATAAGATATTTACAGACACTTAAAAAACCCAAAGCGCATCAACTTATACACCTCGATTCAAAATCATTTTAGGCTCTGTACGCCGAAAGCGCATCAGGCTTTGATAGTATAGAAATTGTGGATGACTTATGCTTCATAGGCTCAGAAATCGTTGGCCAGCCTTGTCTACTGAGTGAAGGCATGCTTATTCTGCCCCAAAGGTATAACTAGCATCAAGCAAGGCCAATTTTAACACTTATCTTCTATGTACCCCTTTGCATTACGCCTACTAAAACGTTTATCCGTAGCACTTACAAACAGTGCTTTGAGAGATTTCATTTAAAGAAAGTGGTAGCAGCTTGATAAGGCTTTGCTCAGGTATGGGGACCTTAGCATAGAGACCTAGCCTTATTAATGAAAAGCGAAATAGTTCTACACTTTGCGACACGTTATTATGGATATGAGCATGATAGTTTACATTTAAATTAATTTTCTTCTTATATTGCAGATAAGGCAATAATAACTCGAAATGACGTTTCAAAGGTAAAGAGTATCCACGTCGGCGGCCTATATTCGACAACATTCTATGTCCCGTACTGCGGATTCGTGCGACCCCTCCAAGGTTATTTAATGATTCCTGTTAAAATTCGGGAAATTACTGACTTGCTCAAGGGCACATGAGCTTATACCGAATGTCCAAAATGCAACTGAATGACATGCTGTGCCTCTTAATTGCATTTATGCAAATCATTAACACGTGTTTATCAAATATTTGTGATTCCTTTGAGGAAAGAAGTGGCCTGGAGAAAACTGTGAAAGTATTGCTTTATTTACTCCTCATGTAGATCATGTGGATTTGAGGACGTCGTTTCCACTGTCAAGATTCGCCAAGGGGCAGAAAAGAATCAAAATTGATTTTGCCATTGGAGGAATGGACAGTTAGTCAAGGGTTTGAACGTGAAAATTGGTGGTGCATGACAAACACCATTGATTACCTTGTATTCGCATTAATTATATGCTCGATAACCCAGTACCGCTTAACGAGGAGCACACACCCAAAACAGAGACCATTTTGTATGACCGCATTTTTCTTAAAAATTAGGTGCACCTCTTTCTGAACCAATCCAAATTAGATTGCACCATTCAAGTCTCTCCAATAAAGGACAAATATGTAAAACTTGAGTAAATTAATCACCACATGACAAACAGCATAACTTTATTTGGCTTAGCGTGAAAATGCCACCAACCCCGCTTGTACTCTTAATCAATGAAAATTTAGGAATGGAGTTTTGTCTCAAACTGAATAAAGAATGTAGAGGAAGAGGTTATAATATCGTAGAGGAAAGTTAAACTGGTGCAACAGGTTAGATACCAGTCAAATTCCAAACTTCTTATAGTTACCCTAAGATATGCACAGATCTAGCCACAGGGCCCAAAGTCCCGAAGTAGGGAAAGTTTTGGGAAACACTAAAATGGCTTCAATGAATATGAGGGAAGAAGGCAAACACCAGATGCTTAAAAACAGAACATCAAAATGTAGCAAGGATTTTGGCAGTTGTTTATTTTGTTTAGAATACACGAAACCTATCCAACCGACAGGTAAGATTTACGGCATTTTTACTCTGAAGTAGGAAGGGCACTAATGGTTAAATCCGAATCAGCACTAGATCAAATGCTAAAACCAAAGAAACCTCATCATCAACAAGAGAAAATTAGCTCAATGTGATAAAATTTTAAATTACTTGCTTGAAGTGGAATAGAAAAGAAAGTTTCTAGGAACAGCGAGAACTTCAACCAAATTGTATGTCACTTGGAGCTGCACACATATTAATGCCAGATTAACGCGTAATGACCGACATTATATAGCTTGAAATAAATTGTCCGAGGAGAAAGCTTTAGATGCTGTCAACGATAGTTACTTTGGAGCATCCGTTGACTTCGTCACTCGTATCATTGCTGAAGGGACGTTTCGATTCTTCCACCTCCGTTGCACTACGAGTTAACTCACATCGCCAGTGATAGTATTCATTGAAGTATTTGTGGCGCTGGCGCCTCACGGTGTAGAGGCAAGACGGCTGGAGTGGCCCAGAATAATCTGTCGTTTCATGTGACATCCTTTTGTCGTCCGTACTATGCCAAATGCCAAGTCAAAAAGATGGGTGTGGCACTTCGGTAGATTTGGAAATGCAGACGTCTCCTTCCTTGTGGAAATTATCGACCACGTGGGGACGTAATTACCTTGCGTTAACGCAGTCTTACTTGAATCACTCGACCACGCACTCATGCCTCCACTTACTTTTGCCTCTGTGCTCTGTACTGCACCGCACCTTCATTTAATGCATGCAGGAGGCGCCGAAGGAGACGTTACAACTGCACTGGGTGAGAATTCGTCTTATATCTAGGCCACTCCACTGCATTTATGTCCCTGCCCTCCAATCACTGCCTAGTGCTTAGTGATGTCTGCTTTGCTTGCCCTCATTACAGTTCTCACGACGCCCGCTGGCTGCTTCATTTAAATTGCTTCCATGGCAGCACTCCAGGTGGGCACATGCACCATCCGATAGAACGCCCCATCATCGGTAGTATTTTCGGTGAGTTCTTTACATTTTAACCACCATAGCAGTTAGTAGTGCACAGAACCATCCATCTCTTCATATGATGCCTCATATTCCTTCCTTGTATTTGGACGATAGATAGCTATCTGCTGCTTTAGGTAAAGTGCATTCATGACTTCCAACCTTGCACTTGCGTCTGATTGTCCAGGTGGACCATCTACTCAGTGGCTTATGAAAGTACTATGTGTCAGACACAAAATCAGCACATCAGAGCGAGTCTAACTACACAGTAGAAATTTGAATGACGATGACCCTTTCACGTGGCATCCACTGACTACCAAGTAGATTTAACATGACATTTAGCTGCGTTGCGCTCACATTATCTCACTTGAACAGTCAGGTGTACGCACTTTTTCTCCTTCTGCAAATCCTTCTGCTGATTCTTGCAGTGCACATATGGCACACCTTCCTTTAATTTGTATAGGAGACTGCAGGGAAGTGGTTGTTTCTGGCATAAATAAGACACTGTTTCCTATCGACCTTCTGCTCCCATCTCCCTGCCAGTGTCCAACACTTTGCACCCTGTCATACTCCTTCTCCTCGATCACTTCCCTATCACTACAGAAAACAGTTACATTGATCACCTGATAGGTCATATTCTTACTGATAAATCTCACTGGGTTACTCGAGATGAGGACAGTGCAGAATCTCGGGCTTGGTAGTTGGTATCACACAGAACAACCTATTTATTTCAATCAAAGTTTCCAACTCCTGTTCTCAATTTGAGAACGGAAAGGAACACGTGTGAACGCGTTATTCCATTGTTGTCCCACATCAAGTCGTCTGAGTAACTTTTCACTAGCAGTGTGTTATCTGCTTGCTAGCTGAAACGTGTTAGACACCACGCCTGACATTCCTGTGGAAGTAGGAAAAGAGAAGTCACTTCCTCACTGCGCTCATCGAAAACCGAGAGGATTTGACATGCTGGGTGGTTGCCATGTGTTCACTCAGTTCTGCTGAAACTTTTTAGCCCTTTCACATGCCTCTACATCGTTGTTGATCCACAACTGCATGGTGCCCACTACTTGGATTGGTTTTCAGTGCATTACATTATTGCATTTGTGATTCCCCTCTAATCGTCTATTTGCAACCTATCGTGACGGATCCTCCACTTTGCGAAGCCCATCTAGCAAATTGAAAATAAGACAACTCATTGGCTGGGTTCTAGCAAACATTTAGCACTTACATATATAGGGATCTCCTATGGCTTCCTTTTTGCGCATTGTGACTAAATACTCAATGTAGTCGAATAGTAATCTGCTGGTGCGTATTATTTTCTTCCTTACTAAGCACCAAATAGATGTCCGATTTTACACCCCTTGCTAACTTATTCACCTTGCCTTGCTTGAAAATCATTACTTAATATATCACTTATGCTGTGCTTTTGAGTGAATGTGAATTTCCGAACATTTTTTATTATTTTCTGCACAAGACCACTTCGCGATCCTTAAAAACCTGCGAGTGCTTCTGCCAGAAGCCTTGCTTTGGATTTTCCTCATTTTGCATAAAAATACTTAAATCACAGTTTATTCTCCCATTTTGAACTTCATATAATTCGATTTGTTGCACTCCTTACACCTATTTTATTTTATTTAAAATTTTTTAATGCAATATAGGAATCTCAACCTTGTTTTTACTAAAATATATATTCCCATTCTTTTTATAATCTGTTTCGCTCAAGGTCATCTACCCACTCTAACTCAGTCACTGAATGGCTGCGCCTCGTGGACGCCGCTCCGGCTGGTGTTGGGGCTGTCCGGCGGCGGTCGCGGCTGCGGTCGTTGAAAGCATTGTGACTAAATACTCAATGTAGTCGAATAGTAATCTGCTGGTGCGTATTATTTTCTTCCTTACTAAGCACCAAATAGATGTCCGATTTTACACCCCTTGCTAACTTATTCACCTTGCCTTGCTTGAAAATCATTACTTAATATATCACTTATGCTGTGCTTTTGAGTGAATGTGAATTTCCGAACATTTTTTATTATTTTCTGCACAAGACCACTTCGCGATCCTTAAAAACCTGCGAGTGCTTCTGCCAGAAGCCTTGCTTTGGATTTTCCTCATTTTGCATAAAAATACTTAAATCACAGTTTATTCTCCCATTTTGAACTTCATATAATTCGATTTGTTGCACTCCTTACACCTATTTTATTTTATTTAAAATTTTTTAATGCAATATAGGAATCTCAACCTTGTTTTTACTAAAATATATATTCCCATTCTTTTTATAATCTGTTTCGCTCAAGGTCATCTACCCACTCTAACTCAGTCACTGAATGGCTGCGCCTCGTGGACGCCGCTCCGGCTGGTGTTGGGGCTGTCCGGCGGCGGTCGCGGCTGCGGTCGTTGAAGTGAGTTCCTGTCGGTGTTTCTAGAACTGGCCAAGTTAACTAGCAGAATAGAAACAGCCACTTGTGCAGTAGGACATACCAAACACAAATTCTTACACGGCCTTGGCCAGTTCTATGGCGGTTAGGAACCAATATTGAGCAAAAAGTGGGTGTCTTTTCTTTATTTACTCAAGATAGCAGTGAGGACAGGTGGTTTTGACGTCTACGCACGTTCGTAGTCAAGTGGGTGTGTGGGTGGATGGATGAATGGATGAATGTGTAAGAAAACTGTGGACTGGATGCCAGGCACAGGCTGGTAGGAGAATAACAATAATAGTAATAATGATGACAGCAATAGTAGCAACAAAATGTCATAGTTCTTCCCTTCATCACTTCTTCCTCAAGTTACGGCACTCATGTTTCCTCTCTCGCCACAAGGGCGAATAACTAAAAAGAGGTGAGAAAAAGCGCCCAAATCCCCTCCCTCCCTACCTCAATGACCAGCACAAGCAGACAAAAACACACCACCCAACAACCCTCAGCCACAGTCGGCGGGGCACTACGCGAAGAACTCGCGTTCAAGAACCACACAAGCTAGTTACTCGATCCATCAGTCAATCAATTCATCAATCCCAGCCACTACTGATATAACTATTGTCAAAAAAGACACCACCAACGCCCACAAACACGCAGACACATATCTCGTCCCCTGCCCCTACTCCACTTAACTGCCTAGAACGACAGCAAGGCAAGGCCAGTAACAGTGAGTTAGTTAGTTAGTTGGTGATAGGCGAACGCAAATCAGTCACTTACTTCCTTCCCAACGAAAAATTATACCACCTACCGGTAGAAGCGTGGGTTGCTCCAAGCATAAATGGGCTGCTGTAACCAGCGGCATGAGCAGATGAAGACACTCAGACGACCAGGGCGACGGTCAACAGAAGCGGTAGAACAACACAAATCCCCACCTACCTAGCAATTTCTCCTCACCAATAAGCTAACCAGAACCGCTGAGAACATTAGAAAAGGAAAAGAAGCCCACGCCAACCAAAGTACGACCAGCTCCTATCCACTGATCTTACTTATACCTCAAGTCAGTCGTTTTCAAGATCAAATGGCTACCAGCCTGTTCAGAAACAAAAGAATCAACTGTCGCACGACTAGAATAAATAACTGGGCATCCCATTAAAGCGGTTAGGTAGGTAAATTGAAAAAAATGCAGTATATTAGGAACCAAAGCGCTCACACACACCTACAACTGCAGTTTATCAAACTCCTTTTTTTCTCCTCCTCCTACGCCTCCCTCCCCGCTGCTCCACGCCACGCATAGACGTGTGAACATCCGTCGGCCACACCAAGCGCCTGCTCCTCACTCACCCGCCCGACGCATAGTGTGTGTACTAAAATGAAGCAAAGTAATGTCCTTGGGTGGAAAGTGGCTAACGAAACCAGCGAAATGAGCAGAATAAGCAAAGAAGCAACCCAATCAATCAACTAGGCACAGTCACAGAAAAGTGGAAGCTACTTTAGAAGCGATTAAAAGCGACCTGGGGTGGGAACTCCTCGTCCGACGTTCATTGTAGATGCGATAAAACGCCCTACAAACAAAACAGTGACATGGGCGAAGTGCGATAAATGTTGCAGTACTTCCCAAATTGCAAACAAATTCAAATCGAGTGGGATACGCTACTCAAAACCACGCCAACAATCATTGAAATGACGCGACGCAAAAACATTACCGATGAGTAGCATACTAGAAACACAGCCGCTGACCATCCTATCAAAGCCATAGGAAGAAGAATCAGAAGCAGAGAGCGACAAACCACATGAATAACTGCACGATATCTGTCAGCAAAACAACGCGGAAATGGAAACTTTTAAAAAGGATACCTGGATCAGAAGCCCCGCCTTCTTCGTGGACGCGGCACAGTCCTTGCAACTAATAAAACGAAAAAGGGCAGGTAACAAACTAGTTAACAGAGATACTGAGAGACGATCAAAACAAGGAACAAATAAGTAGCAGGAAAACCATTAGTGTCGTATCCAAATCCAACGTCCATAACGCAGGCCAAATCTGCTCAGCACCAAAAGCACGTAGATCTACATTAAATACGAGAGTCATAAGCAAAAGCACATTTTAATAGATAAGTGCGACTAAAAGAGGTAACAAGCTCAAAGTAAGGGCCTACCCATCCCATTCTATCCCATTCACTATCCGACAAACTAGAAACACCGGCAGGAACTCAGTTCAACGACCGCAGCCGCGACCGCCGCCGGACAGCCCCAACACCAGCCGGAGCGGCGTCCACGAGGCGCAGCCATTCAGTGACTGAGTTAGAGTGGGTAGATGACCTTGAGCGAAACAGATTATAAAAAGAATGGGAATATATATTTTAGTAAAAACAAGGTTGAGATTCCTATATTGCATTAAAAAATTTTAAATAAAATAAAATAGGTGTAAGGAGTGCAACAAATCGAATTATATGAAGTTCAAAATGGGAGAATAAACTGTGATTTAAGTATTTTTATGCAAAATGAGGAAAATCCAAAGCAAGGCTTCTGGCAGAAGCACTCGCAGGTTTTTAAGGATCGCGAAGTGGTCTTGTGCAGAAAATAATAAAAAATGTTCGGAAATTCACATTCACTCAAAAGCACAGCATAAGTGATATATTAAGTAATGATTTTCAAGCAAGGCAAGGTGAATAAGTTAGCAAGGGGTGTAAAATCGGACATCTATTTGGTGCTTAGTAAGGAAGAAAATAATACGCACCAGCAGATTACTATTCGACTACATTGAGTATTTAGTCACAATGCGCAAAAAGGAAGCCATAGGAGATCCCTATATATGTAAGTGCTAAATGTTTGCTAGAACCCAGCCAATGAGTTGTCTTATTTTCAATTTGCTAGATGGGCTTCGCAAAGTGGAGGATCCGTCACGATAGGTTGCAAATAGACGATTAGAGGGGAATCACAAATGCAATAATGTAATGCACTGAAAACCAATCCAAGTAGTGGGCACCATGCAGTTGTGGATCAACAACGATGTAGAGGCATGTGAAAGGGCTAAAAAGTTTCAGCAGAACTGAGTGAACACATGGCAACCACCCAGCATGTCAAATCCTCTCGGTTTTCGATGAGCGCAGTGAGGAAGTGACTTCTCTTTTCCTACTTCCACAGGAATGTCAGGCGTGGTGTCTAACACGTTTCAGCTAGCAAGCAGATAACACACTGCTAGTGAAAAGTTACTCAGACGACTTGATGTGGGACAACAATGGAATAACGCGTTCACACGTGTTCCTTTCCGTTCTCAAATTGAGAACAGGAGTTGGAAACTTTGATTGAAATAAATAGGTTGTTCTGTGTGATACCAACTACCAAGCCCGAGATTCTGCACTGTCCTCATCTCGAGTAACCCAGTGAGATTTATCAGTAAGAATATGACCTATCAGGTGATCAATGTAACTGTTTTCTGTAGTGATAGGGAAGTGATCGAGGAGAAGGAGTATGACAGGGTGCAAAGTGTTGGACACTGGCAGGGAGATGGGAGCAGAAGGTCGATAGGAAACAGTGTCTTATTTATGCCAGAAACAACCACTTCCCTGCAGTCTCCTATACAAATTAAAGGAAGGTGTGCCATATGTGCACTGCAAGAATCAGCAGAAGGATTTGCAGAAGGAGAAAAAGTGCGTACACCTGACTGTTCAAGTGAGATAATGTGAGCGCAACGCAGCTAAATGTCATGTTAAATCTACTTGGTAGTCAGTGGATGCCACGTGAAAGGGTCATCGTCATTCAAATTTCTACTGTGTAGTTAGACTCGCTCTGATGTGCTGATTTTGTGTCTGACACATAGTACTTTCATAAGCCACTGAGTAGATGGTCCACCTGGACAATCAGACGCAAGTGCAAGGTTGGAAGTCATGAATGCACTTTACCTAAAGCAGCAGATAGCTATCTATCGTCCAAATACAAGGAAGGAATATGAGGCATCATATGAAGAGATGGATGGTTCTGTGCACTACTAACTGCTATGGTGGTTAAAATGTAAAGAACTCACCGAAAATACTACCGATGATGGGGCGTTCTATCGGATGGTGCATGTGCCCACCTGGAGTGCTGCCATGGAAGCAATTTAAATGAAGCAGCCAGCGGGCGTCGTGAGAACTGTAATGAGGGCAAGCAAAGCAGACATCACTAAGCACTAGGCAGTGATTGGAGGGCAGGGACATAAATGCAGTGGAGTGGCCTAGATATAAGACGAATTCTCACCCAGTGCAGTTGTAACGTCTCCTTCGGCGCCTCCTGCATGCATTAAATGAAGGTGCGGTGCAGTACAGAGCACAGAGGCAAAAGTAAGTGGAGGCATGAGTGCGTGGTCGAGTGATTCAAGTAAGACTGCGTTAACGCAAGGTAATTACGTCCCCACGTGGTCGATAATTTCCACAAGGAAGGAGACGTCTGCATTTCCAAATCTACCGAAGTGCCACACCCATCTTTTTGACTTGGCATTTGGCATAGTACGGACGACAAAAGGATGTCACATGAAACGACAGATTATTCTGGGCCACTCCAGCCGTCTTGCCTCTACACCGTGAGGCGCCAGCGCCACAAATACTTCAATGAATACTATCACTGGCGATGTGAGTTAACTCGTAGTGCAACGGAGGTGGAAGAATCGAAACGTCCCTTCAGCAATGATACGAGTGACGAAGTCAACGGATGCTCCAAAGTAACTATCGTTGACAGCATCTAAAGCTTTCTCCTCGGACAATTTATTTCAAGCTATATAATGTCGGTCATTACGCGTTAATCTGGCATTAATATGTGTGCAGCTCCAAGTGACATACAATTTGGTTGAAGTTCTCGCTGTTCCTAGAAACTTTCTTTTCTATTCCACTTCAAGCAAGTAATTTAAAATTTTATCACATTGAGCTAATTTTCTCTTGTTGATGATGAGGTTTCTTTGGTTTTAGCATTTGATCTAGTGCTGATTCGGATTTAACCATTAGTGCCCTTCCTACTTCAGAGTAAAAATGCCGTAAATCTTACCTGTCGGTTGGATAGGTTTCGTGTATTCTAAACAAAATAAACAACTGCCAAAATCCTTGCTACATTTTGATGTTCTGTTTTTAAGCATCTGGTGTTTGCCTTCTTCCCTCATATTCATTGAAGCCATTTTAGTGTTTCCCAAAACTTTCCCTACTTCGGGACTTTGGGCCCTGTGGCTAGATCTGTGCATATCTTAGGGTAACTATAAGAAGTTTGGAATTTGACTGGTATCTAACCTGTTGCACCAGTTTAACTTTCCTCTACGATATTATAACCTCTTCCTCTACATTCTTTATTCAGTTTGAGACAAAACTCCATTCCTAAATTTTCATTGATTAAGAGTACAAGCGGGGTTGGTGGCATTTTCACGCTAAGCCAAATAAAGTTATGCTGTTTGTCATGTGGTGATTAATTTACTCAAGTTTTACATATTTGTCCTTTATTGGAGAGACTTGAATGGTGCAATCTAATTTGGAGCAAGTGTTTCTGTGAACATTTTCATATCCATATTCACATATACATACATATATATATGACAATGGACTTCCTCGTTCGTTTACACCTTACGGTGGCACTCAGTAGAGGACAGGGCGTAAGCTGGCTTTAGGCCGTCTGCGGTAGTGCACACTTTAGCTTTGTACGTACTTTTGCACTCCTCCACTTCTGGTGATTCACCTGAAAATCATATGGAGTTCTTACTACTTGTGCAGACTCGAGTAGTTTTATACCAAATGCATAGGCGATTGGCAATGAAAAGATTATTTCTTTCTAATGCTTTATTGCATACCGCTTTGATTCCAGTCAACTGTCACGACCAATCTGTCATTTGCTCCCTACCATTCGTAAATGTCATGCGCCTCCACAGGTCGGAATTCGCCACTGAAAATTCGCAAGCCCGATCCTGCGTCCTGCGTCAGGTTCTCTAAAAATGTCGTGAAATTCATTTGCA
>LWMJ02000293.1:71153-86732 GCA_001693035.2 Taenia asiatica
CGAGTGCCCTGTGCAACACACCTTGTAAGAGCTTATGTATCACCTCTTGAGTCTCATCGCCTTCTCTTGATGATTTGTTACTCTCTCTTTGGCTTAGAGATCAAAGTGGATTTCGCGCCGTCAATACACAAGGTCATACCACAAGAGCAAGGTGTTGTTGCACAGGTTTCAATGATCTTTCGCTCTCTCAATCGTTCCATTGGATAGTTTTCACGTCATCTTATCTCTCGGCAAGCGTACAAGCACTCAAGTTTTACTGTGGTTCTCTTAAAGTAAACTAAGTAAACGTAGCTATAACCTATTTGTACTATATACTTCATTTGAGTTAAAGCATTTCATCACATTTTGGGAGAGAGTGTCACTCTTGTTGCGTTCGTGTGCCGTATTTCTACAATTAGCAAAACACTTTTCTAAAATCGCTTCTCAAAGAGACAAAACACCATATCATTTAATGTTCTTAAGGTTTGGCCGTAACGGGCTTCGTTCGCACAAGTCAGGCAGCCTATTCCTTTGTTTATTTCTAAATGCAAATCATTCCACTAGATGTGAGATAGGATTTCACTGTGGCTAGAGGTAAAAAAGGAAGCAGGGATTAGTAACTTTGATTGCTTCAATGCCAAACTTTGCTGCCTTGATTCTTTTTAGCAGCAGCCTCCTGGGCAGGGCTTTCATGTTGTTTGAGCCTTTCTATTCTTACTTTGTTGATCGTTGAGCTGTCAAACCATAACACGGATCGAAATCAACAGAAAGTTTCCTAACTATGTAATTTTGCCCATCCAGCTACTATTGCGTGCACAAAAGAACCTCACTGGGTTACTCGCTCAGCTGCTGCTAAAAGCTGCGCCTCCTAATTAAACCACCTAATTAATTCTAACCACCTTAGTAAGAAATCGCGTTTACAGCAGGTGCCAGGGAACCAGTTAAATGATCCGGTAAGAAGTTAGGGAATGATGATGCGAAAGCAGCTCTGCTACCATTGGCAGGTTTTAATTAGTGCATGGAAATGAATGGATGCGTGCTTACGCATTAGTCAGAATTAGCTAATCCTCTCACGTAACTTCAAAATTAATTGTGGCTCATTTATCTCACACACAAGCCTGGTTTTCAAGTATTACGTATGTATGCGTGGTATGTAACATCCATGCATCTATAGGAATCAAGTTCTTTACACGGTAGCAATTGTAAAAGTTACTTTAAGTTAGACCTAACCACGATTTTCACATGGAAGCTGCAAAGAGACAAAATTTAATCTTGCGTCGTTCGTTTTTATACTTGGGCTTGAGGAGAGCAAAACGGGACTGTCTAAAAATTGATCTTTGAGAAAATTAACACGTAAAATGTATTGTAAGTAAATAGATCTTTGGGAGAATGCGCGTTTCGCATGCTAACATTGTTAGGACACTTGAAGGAACGCCTGTGACCGCTGTTTGCTCATCGCTTTTGCTATGCCCAGGAAATACTTCCACTGTTTTCTCATTGCATCCTCTGCATCGTCACACATATACGACACCAACTCACACGCACGTATCACCAATTTATCTTCGCCCCTTTTAAACCTTACCACTGCAGCTGTTATTCTAGGTCTCAAACACACACCCACACATACGCACACGCCTTCATACACACATGCAGGCCTGCATGCATACATACGTACATCACTGCTCCATTCTCTTCTTTTTTCAAACGCCCAAAGATATAAGCCAGAAGCCTGCTGGGGAGAGGCAAAATAACTAGCCCAATATAGCTTAAACTTTGGTGAAAAAACGCGAACATTCGTAAATTTGGAAAGCAAGCTGTGCTGCACATTAAGACTGCTTTCCGTAGTTGAATTACAAGATTCTGGAGTGTTTTATGAGTGCTGACCAATTGTTCCACATCGAAGCCTTGTCTTCGAGCATGCATCAAACAAACAGTCCCTCAATGCAACCCCATGCGAGTGTTTTAGGTTATGTGCTCTACGAAATTCCCATTGCTATACTGACTGTGCTAGAATAGTCCCCTTACCAACCACACCCCTCTTCTTGTCATACCAAACAGCACTGACTCCCTACTGGAGTCATTTAAGCAACAATTGCCTTTCGCTCGCATTCCCAGCCCAATGTCATTCTCACGCCGCAATGTCTCTTCTTACTTCTTCTTCCTCCCCTTTTCTCTCACAACACCTCTTCCCCTTTAAGTGTTAACTTCACCTCTACCGCTTTCATTCATTCTCTCGCCCCTTTCCTCCATCTCTCTTTACTCATTCAATCATTCATTCGTCCACTTCTCGCCAACTAACTCTCTTCCCCTCATTTAATACAACATCTTTGCCACCAATATCACCAGCCTATCACACTTCTCCCTAAATCTCTCATTTTAATTGGTCTATTCCATGATGAAGCAAACATTTTTCAAACAGATCTCTGCATTTCTCACATAAACGGCACACTAGGCTTCATCATATACTACCATACCATTTCATTTCCCCATCACCTATATGCGACACACGCACACACATTTGTTCACTCTTTTCTCCCTTTCTACACTCATGCTGCACATGCAGCCTAAAAGCGTCACCTGACGGTCGAGCAATTTTAAACGCTGCAGCAGTCGATTCAATCCATCGATTGCCCCACTTCCTCAAGTTACTTGACGAGATGATGGCTGGCAGAAAGACGTGCTACATCAGCCCCTTTCTTGTCGTCAACCCTCTATTTCTCCTATTTAACCACTTGTTTAGATTCGGCTGTCGATTAATTTTACCGCTTGGAATGCAGTGGATTTCGCAACAATTGTTTTGAGGAGAGGTAGGTGCTCGCCTTTACCCACACCGATACTGACGCTGATCGCTTGCTGGTTGCCAAAAGGACAGCTGCATACCAGCAGTCTGCTGTCACAACAAGGCTGTTTAGACAGATGATCATGTGGAAAAGAAGAAGTATCGGGAGCAGGCCGCGGAAGTGGAGGAGGTGGAATCGACAGGAGTATCTGATAAGAAGTTCGCCAGATTCCAGCAGCCACTCGATTTCGTCGCCTTGCCTAGAAGTCGTTCGGTGTAGCTCAAGATGCAGTCGACATGAATGGAAAGAGGCGCTGGCACTGCGCCACCAGCTAGGGCACAACCGAACTTCCAGATGACTACGAATGGAAGGCAGGAGGAGGAGGTGGTGGTAATAGCGTGGGTGGTGCAAATGATTTTTGCGCTGAATAGAGAAGAGTAGGATAGGCAAAGGACTGTTTGAAAAAGGAGGAAAGAGGGCGGGAGACTGAGCGGGAGGAGGAGAACGGCAGAACTGGGAAAGATGTGACGAGAGAGAAGGCGCGCCGAGTCATCAGCGGAGCTTACCACCATCTTGAAGGCCATCCAAAGAAAACTTTTCACCACCACGTTTGGCGGACTCGTGTGGCACCAACCTCAACGCCAATGACCTAACCGGCACAGTCGCACCGACTCCATCAGACATTGATGGAAAAGGAACGCTTGCTACCCACCACCTAAGCAAGCCAAGTTGGTGAGTTTGTCTTCTTAATCTGGTTGATGCAGCATCCCCACCACGAGCAGGAGGGCGTTAGGGACACACTTTAGTTGTTCCCCTCCAATGAATTTCCATTGCGATTTTTACTATCACTGGCAAGCGGAACAACATGTCAGTTTCACAAATACCATCAGATTGGTGCGCTTTCCATCCTTGTTAATAAATTATTAAGGGAGCAATTATTAAATAGCTTCCGTGAAAAGTAGTTAAAGAACGTATTTTTTAAAACTATCCTTAGTTAATGGAAATGCGCCTATCTGATGCTGCCATCATGACAGCGAAAGGTGGTCACAACTACACTCTATTATTGTGTGGCCCAATTTGTTCAAATTTTACCTGTAAAAAAGTGGGTTGTGTACTCGGCAAGTTGCAGTTCATGCCACATAGAGTATCATGAGATGCTGTAGGCTGCCTTCGAGGTTCAAATGAGCATTTCTAATGTTAGCTTATTAGCAATAAAATTTGACATGTTGGCTATAAACTCTATTATTCGATTGCTATTTTAGCCGTTTGGAATCATTCACTTATTGTAAAAGTAATAGCTAGTGTTCCGTTGATTCCAGTTTTGTTAGGAAAAGGAGTGATTTAATGGTTGTTAACAAGGCAAAGGCAAACGACCTCAAATCCTATATTTCGGCTAAACAAGTTCGAATGTACAAGTTTTCCTTAATCATATATGACTCTCCACTTGACTATAGATGACCCCATTGGATGTCTTCCACAAGAAATACCTCGGCATGTTCACTTGAGCCCCAACACCAAGTGGACTATGCACAGAACACTAGTGAAGTGGACCAGTGTGGAAACTGTCACTTGCACCAAAGCAAAACACTCGATGTTAAGCCTGGCTTGTTGGTACCTTTCTGACATAAGTCCTGCGATTTGGCTGGTAATCCTATGCCAGTTTATTCTATAAACAAAGAAGCATTCCACCTGCAAGGCTTTGCTAATACTTGTTAATATTTTAACCTTGTCAGCCAGGAAGAGAAGAGGCCAATTAGACTGCCGATGCTTTGGTGATAACGAAAAAAGGCTACTCAGGAGAATGAGATCGAATCATGATTAAACAACGCAATATCAATGCCCAAATTGTGGTACGAATTTTGTGATGACTCGCTCCCGGACTAAAGTCCCAAATGCGTGTAGGAAAACCATGGGGAAGCCAACCGCCGTTAAGGTGAGTCGTCTGTGCTAGTGACCTTAACGATGGAATGGCGAATCAAAATGCCACTGCTTGCGGATTGGCTCGTCTTGACCTATAAATCGTACAACTGTATGGACCCAGGTGCATGCATCGAGGTCGCAGTCGAAATGAGCTTTTCAAAATCAAATCATTTCAAGTAAATTATAACAAAATGTGTTTAGGAATTTGCTCTTGGTGGTTCGATCAAAATTTTGAGACGATTTTGTCGAGTCGGTTTCAGTAACCTTCTTACTAGCCATGATATGTAAATTAGCACGTGGCATCACTTAGTATCGCAATCCTTTACACAGGCTCAGTGTGAAAGGCAAGATATACCTTGGCTCACATGTTTATTAAAAGACACGTTGTCTTGCGCACTGTTGTAGAGAATTCAGAAGGCAAGAATGGCATTGAAGCACCACTGATTCAGTCTGCACAAATATTTGCCAAATTTTACGCGTATCATCTAGTTGCAGTCCATGCAAAGGGTGTTTTGACTTCATTAATTCCATGGAGTTGAGGATTTGCGTAGAGTGGTTATTTATTACCTAACTACATAAAAGCAGTTACACGAACAGGGATTCTTGACCAACTGAGCTTCTGATTGATGTGCTACTAGTTCTAAACGCAAATGCACGATGCTGTGATAATATTCACAGCAACGATGATTCTCAATTATAACATTGGTGCTGGATTTCGAGGGGCCTGATGTGTGGATGTGCACATTGACAAGGTGGGTCACTTCTCTCGGACAAGGCTTTTAGTTGGGAACACAAAACATGGATTAAAAGGAATAAATATCCATTTAGCAATACGAATCAAATCCTAGTTGCTAAATAGAATGAAAATCAAGTAGGGGCTGTTTTGATCAATTCAGCGGATTTTGCGCCCGCGAAACATGTCAGGAAGATGGATTGTCTATTCAGATCATTCTTATCTAGGATATTTGTAAAACCCTATTTCTTCACTTGCAAATTGCTCAGTGTAGAACACTCTCATTTAATGCGTGCTGTCGGTACGTCTTCGAATCGCAGCTATCTGAATGTCGATTTGCTTCCGCAGCATCAGAAGGAAGACTAACAAACCATTTAATATTTGCTTTGTGGTGCAGGGTCTGAATCAATCTTGGTCTCATCGACATGGTTCGAAACACTAACTGTGTCTAGATGGCAGGCCCAGTGACCTAGCGCACATTGATAAGGGACATGCAGCAGCTCTGCAGAACACTTGAAGCTTGCACCACCGGCCAAGCATGCATTGTTGGGGACGATAGGATGACGGTCAAGGTTTTTCCGCGACCCAAGTCTGGCTACAACGCGCTTGCAAATTTTTTTATGACTGCAACTTTCCCTGACACTTTGACAGTATTTTATTTGCGTGAAAAATCACTTAATTGTGTGACAATTTATGCAATGCACAATATTTGGATAATCAAAGGTGTGGTAATTTTAAATGTGTAATTTTTTCGTGCAAGTACTGACACTGTTTTCGCTAACCCAAGTAACATAGTTGAATAGTACAAACCATGATTGACTTTGCAATGTACACCAATCGCTTAAGTTAGGCCACGCACTGCCTTGCTTTGAGCATCACCGGAGCTATTGCACCGGACATACTCCAGTAAAGCGTGCTTGACTTTTGACCAAGTGTTTTTGCCCATATCCCACCGGCAGTCCTGAGGCATCGTTCGATTCACCCATATTTCATCCTAACATTGACCCTTCGGATGGTTCTGTATGTTTGAGCCTTCCTGACGACTGGCGAAGGTGAACAAAATATTGCAAGTTAAAATTTTAAGCGATCCACAGTGAAGAGTAATTGTCGATGCCTTTCGTAAAACAAGTTTGGTAAATCGCAGATGAGACCTGTAAGTGTAAATGCGGAAAACGAATAGCCTTTATTTAATATTTTATGGAATTGGACTCTAGGCAATAGACATGGGGTCGGAAAGCTTAGTCAAAAACCATTTTATGCTAAATAGAGGAACTTGTTGGCCTGTCCTAAGGCTTGATCCTTCCTTTAACTTGTTTGACGCTCAGCTGCTATAGCCTGCTGAACTTGGTAAAGCGGTACTCTACCTTATCGATCATCCCACTTTTGACTCTCCAAACAACAATGGTTGTCTGCTTAACGAAGAAGATTATTTGGAGGGGACGCGGGATTCGATGGGGATGAAGGACGAACCGGATCAGAAGGACAGTGATATTATTCCTGCTCACAGCAATGCCGCGGCTTCATAAGATGACAGGGTTCGTAAAGGAAATTGCGTTTTAAAGGATATTCATAAAACATTTATAGAAACCAGAAATAATATTATTCTCTTTCCTCAGGAGTCTAACATTGGGACAATTTACGCGCTCTCTGATACCACTACTGATGTCGTTCCATCTCATACGAAGATTTATTATGCGTTTGATCCTGTAGCTGAGGGTACTTCTTAGAGCTCTTATGCAGCAAAGCGTTCACCATCTGAAGTGGAGTCACAGCGCATTCTCATATGGCATCCAAATAATTATTATCGAGACTCGGATGCTTACACGGTTTTCTACTTTATTGAATGTGTGGGAAACGCATATCATCGCAATGGATTGGGTGATCTCGCAATGGATTAGGTGATCACTATAACACTCTCTTCATCGGAAATGTCCTGCGTGAATATCAGCCTCACCCAGAGTCAAAAAAACATCCAGCAACTGTCCTTGGTACACATTGTTCAAGTGTTCTGGAGGTTCCTGCCAATCTCACACTAGCTGTGACTCTTCCCTGAAACTTGGCAATATGTTCGGAATTAGAAAATCTATTAGGCTGCCATTAACTACAGACTTTTGTCCCTGGTCGGCGTTGGATAACAAAGGCAAGAAAGCCTTGTTAGGTAGTCTATTTTTTGAAACCGACCAAGGGAGAGGGAACTTTGCATGCTTTTTGGATAAGGACGGTGCTGACGACGGTGGATGTCAATGCATTGCACAGCTCTTCGACCCCTCTTATTCGCACCACGGTGACGTTGGCTCCACACCCAGTGGATTGTATGAAGTAGACACTCAAAGTGGAATCACTGACCGAGTGGACAGTTTCGTTCCGAAAAGCGGCGGCGCTTCTATAGCAGAAGACAATAAGGATGCCAGTAAGCCGGATAAAGAAATTAAAGAACCATCTTCGGCTGCCACATCTTCAGCCTACAAAGATGATCGTGTACATTGCCCACCAATAGCAGAAATTTTGGATTGTCAATACGAATACGACTGGACACTCAAAGTGGAATCACTGACCGAGTGGACAGTTTCGTTCCGAAAAGCGGCGGCGCTTCTATAGCAGAAGACAATAAGGATGCCAGTAAGCCGGATAAAGAAATTAAAGAACCATCTTCGGCTGCCACATCTTCAGCCTACAAAGATGATCGTGTACATTGCCCACCAATAGCAGAAATTTTGGATTGTCAATACGAATACGACTGGGTAAAGTACTCTGTTAACGAAGGCCTATGTTCGGATTGGATGTGTTTTGTTCGTGGTAGCCGGTGGTCCATACGACTTGCTCCACAGCAAAACGTGGATCTCTCAATGGCAGGCATCCAAATCCCACCATGGCGAGCCAGTTCAGGTCAAATGCTGTCAGACATTTGTCGCTTTTGTGCAAGGAATCAAAATACGTCACATCTCGTTCTTCTCGATCCCATGGTAAGCCTACTGACCACAGTAACTTTTCCATCTGTCTGTATTTGTGTTGAGCTTCAACTAGCTGATCAGGTTTTGTCAAGCACACGAAATGGATAGGGCCATGATGCATGCTCTGTGGTTAGTCTGGATACTTTTTTGAGATGTTGAAGAAAGCTTAGCAGCTTTAAACTCACTACCGAGTGTAGTTCATTGTCTGGTTGAATGCTTCAAAGGTTTTGTGACGTGAGGCTGCAAAGTGAAGGTCAATGTGGAGGTATGGCGAAGTGTTTCTGCTTATGTATGAAATGGACACTGTCGCCGCTGTCGCCTTTGCTCAATTTAATGCACCACTGTGCATCACCGAGGCCTCGGCTCAGTGGAGTTCTCTGGATGACGCCGCTCGATGCTATCTCACCCTTCTACCGCGTGCCCATCCCCGTCAAGGAAGAGGACTTGAGGAGCGAAGGTTACGAAGGAGAAGACGGTATCTACCCCTCGCCTATCCGTCTCCGCCTTCTTGTCATTATGGGCCTGATTACCAACTGGGTGGCATGGTTTTCACAAATAAATTGCTCTGCAACTCTTGGTATGTCAAGGTTTCATCCTGCGCTCATTAGTGCCTCCCTGACCGCAGGCTTGCTGGTACCCTTGAGCCTGGGCTTTGGTCAGGCTCCTCTTATGGACCTCTGGCCAATGTGGCTACTCAATCGCTTGCTCACTCTTACGCTCAGACTCTCTCACCTTCCATTTNNGCAGGCTTGCTGGTACCCTTGAGCCTGGGCTTTGGTCAGGCTCCTCTTATGGACCTCTGGCCAATGTGGCTACTCAATCGCTTGCTCACTCTTACGCTCAGACTCTCTCACCTTCCATTTCCCCTCTCCACCATAGCCGCCATCTCCGATATATGTTCCCCTTCTCAGATCTCGATGAGATATAGATTTGTACCCCATTTAGCCATTCCGTCCCTCAATTTCTATTTCTCTCCTCTAGCAATGAGCTAATTACTTCCCTAACTTAGTGACAGGTAATGAGATGCTTCTTCGTTGTGTGGTATCAACGTTATGCTTCGCAATTTTTGATGCAAAACATGCTGCACTAAAGGGAAACCGCAAAAGAGAGGACCATTGATTGGCGTTGCCGTCTTGCAGCGGAATTCGTAATAACTGAGGAAGTAGCTCACATTATATTTAATGCACCCGAAAGTGCTATTCACCGCCACAATGCGCCCAAATTTGTCACTGCTATATCAGTTTACGTCATATGCCAACCCCACTTCTGCTGACCAAGTGGCATTCACTGCAAGTTATTTCTCAAGCTTGCGCCAAATTTGCCTGGTTTTGCTAAATACATGCGTCAGTAATAAGTTGCTTCGTCAATAGTAGACTGTGAAGGGAATTGTTTGCATAAGATGCAAAACAAATCATTGGTAAAACGATTTGTCGCAAAAGTTGGTGTTTCCGTCAATTATTGCAGTTTAGGTAGGCAGCAATTTCTCCTAATATTTAGCAGTTTTTATGGATATCGGGTCTAAAAAACCGGTAATCAGTGGAGTTTCTTAATGAAAGTGCGCTTACATTCGCTGCTTTAAATATAGATAAGTAACCAGCCCAACTCTTAAGATTTCATTGTCCCAGGGGCGAGATACTGACAAAAGCGAGCTCACGTGAATGCACTTTAATTGGTAAGTCGAAAGCTCCTATCAGAGACAATCTCTACTAGGGTGAGGATGTGATGGATCGACTAAAAGCAACTCGATGGCTATAAGTGCTTACTTAGTGCATTCCTTTACAGTCTCCTAATGCATACATCACTTTACAAGCATGAGTTAAAAGCAAAGTGTAAACCCAAACCCGCCGCCATAAAGCATCGGAGCCAGATTTACGGCACAAATGTGTGTTTTTCTCCGATAACTGCTTAGGTGACAGACAAGAAGTAGAATCGAATGGAAACATGGAATCATGAGTAGAAGTGGAACTTATCCACACTCCTACAGCAGCAGCGGAAAAATACTTGCGAAAAGAGCTTATGAGTTTTTAATTTGCGGACACGTTTGTAGTAAGTGGTTTGACGAAGTCAATTAAAATATGCGCAAAGACCCAACTCGTCATGTTGCTTGTAGCAAAGTTGAACCCTGAGGTGACTTCAGACTTCGATGTATATATTTTTGATGCCAATGACCTCAGGGTTGTTTTACAGCACCCTTTAACATGTTCAAAACTCGTGGAGTCAACATGTGATGAATAAAGCTAGAGAACTAGCTAAACTGATTAGCGCGCGTTATACGATGCAAACTCTATGATGGAAGTTAAAAAGTCGTCCTGCTGTTTTCCAGTGGAGCTACGAGATTATGTCTGTAAGTTTATCCTAAGCTCGATTAAATTGTAAATGGGTTTACATCCGTAAATATGTCGATGCGGTGTCTACGATGCCCATTTGCATACATCGCTGTATGTATGGTCTACGTCGGACCAGCAAATGATTCACTTGCCCTTGCGGCCACTGAGACATACATCTGATGAAGTCTTGAATGACGACTGGCTGAAGTGTTCCACCACCTATGAGTTGGGCACGAATACGATACCACCTGGCAGTGAATCGGGAGAGCTCGGCATGCACCCATTGGCATATTCTAATATTAGCTAGGGAATGGAACGACTGATTATTCTAGGGACTACTCACTCATCACTCAGTGATGGTGGAGTGACAAACTCATGAATGCCGTTGTGATCTCACCACTGCATTGTCCACACCACGATAAACGTGTTTTTGTTTGATGAAGGTTTTCAAGCAATTGATCTTATACGTTGCCATTTGCAAACAGTTGAAATACCCAGTTTAGGTATGGATTAAACTCGTGATAGATCTACACAGCTAAAATTCACAATGTGTCGATAATAAGCGATTCCTTTGTTTTTTTGGGGGTTAAATGGGTGGAAATAAAGCTCTAATAATTCATTCATTGATAATGTAGTGTGGAATGCGCAAAGTAAAAAAATTTGAGCTGCTCACCAAGTTCTGCTCGAATTAGTGGTAGAAAATGTGCGGCATGTACCAACCTGTCTACTTATCACCTCAACTCTTATTGTAGCCTTCGATGCATGAAAATTGAAAGAGCATCAGATCGGACCTTTTGTAACATCTTTTATCCAGACACATGTAAAATCATGGCGTTGCGCAATCTCGCTTACTTGGACTGCAAAACAGCTGCTTATTTTGATCATACTGAGCCAAACTCTTTGCAACCTTAAAATTCGCTCGATCTGGAGTGTTTGGTGTCAAACTGTAACATATTTTAAGGTCCCATTGCTTGATTCTTGCGTAGTCTGAGGAATGAACACACCTTGCCTGCAACATCAAGTCCAAGGCTGCGTCGCATAAAAATGATAGGGCGTGAATGGCGTTGAACCTCCGCCAAGTCTTGGCAAATAAAAATAAATCTAAATTTAGGAATAATACTCTGTTGTGTTTCTTGCAATCCACAGATAACTTAATATCACTTGTTGTAAATCTTTTGGGAATTTTTATCTTGAATAGTGCTTGCGTATTCATATAAATCAAGCAGCATGCTCATATTTTCAATGTCATAGGTATTACCAAGTCGCCTAACTTCTGGTTATGCTCTTATGTCCAGCAATCAGAATCATTTGTCGCTCAAAGTCATGGTGGCAGCATCTAGTAATCATAGAACAGGTCTTTAATGTTGCTGTTATGGTTAATTACGTAGGTATTGTGTCAATAACGTAAATGGCCTGCCCATTTGAACCGCTTGCCCTCAACCCACTCATCAAACCATGCCATCTTAGCATCCGCAGAGGGTTTATCTCTAATCTGGTTGATGTACAACATTTCCGTTTTAAGTATACTTTGGCGGCCAACCTTCCCCTACATTATTGTCTGCATTGAATTGATAGCAGCAGAAGGAGAATGACGTGACAACATTGGTTTGCTTAGGCCATCGTTTATTTTAAATCGGTCTAAGGTTAATTTTCATGCAAACTTTTCCACCTCCTGGTGACTTGTTTGGTAACTTGGCCCACATTTATGAAGGGCATGCAGCTCTTCCACTGATGGGCAGGCTTCAACAATCGGAACCGATATGAAAACGATAATACTTTGCCTACGACTGTAAACCAACCTCAACACATATGCAGACTTCGTGTTGACTGCGGGCATCTCCGACACTTTTGGTAATATTGGTATTCATCCGAACATCTGAAAGAGTTGCGTTTACCTTGGTAGTGACACCTTACTGTGCCTGATATGAGGTGGGCAGAGGTAGGCAGTTCTTGCTCAAAAGAGTAGCTGCCTTTATTGCAAGAATCATTCAAAGCAATCACCAAGCTATGGCTTGTAGCTAGATATTAAGTTAAGCATCAAATTACAAAACCACTGATTTTTAAATTATCCAGAATCGATGCTTGATAGTTGTGCGTGTTTATTCAAACATGGTTTAGCTATCCAGCAAAAAGTTCAGTCATGCGGAACAAGAGCACTCTGTTTAGGTAAGGCGCATTTATACAAAGGCAGCGTGGTTGATCAAGCGGGTGCCGTTTTTGTCAAATCTGACAGGTTGCCGCTTCTCAATGGAGACAGAACTAAAAGCAACCAAGTATAAAGACAGGCTCTGGCTGTAGTCCTAGTTTAAGTTGCTTTCCCAAAAGTCTTATTTTGCTGCTGTTGCATTTGTGGTCCCCGATTTCGCTTGCTAAATTAACTTCATTGAGGACGTTAATCAGTGCACAATCTTGTTGCTCGTCCGGAAGGCTTGAACACATTAAGTCATATGATGGATGGGAGGTACGATGCTTCAGAACTGGCCTTAAGACATGCAGGACCACAAGTGATCCACATTTGAGCCAGTACCATTTCAGCAAGTTTTATGCAATAGTCATCGATAGCGATCGCAAAATATTTTGGCACAATGAGAAACGTGCAATATTTAGTTTGATTTTAGCACCTCCGCCTACTTCCATAGCAGGCACTAGGTGATTACTTCATCAGCAACAACGCAGCCCCCTTTCAATATGCGACTGCCAGCTTCTACATAAATGACAAGGTGTTCTTTTGAATTTCCAGATGAGTTACTTGGAATAGGGAAGGCACTTACAGCAAACAGGGACTCTACCTGCGCGTTGAAGCAAATTAGGTTTGGAGGGGAGCAATCACCGTTGCCTCATCATTTCCAGTGGTAAATGACTGCCCGCCAGTGAAGGTGTTGGTCACCCCGTATAGCTGCTGCGCGTTCTTCATGTTTCAGATTCTACTTTTTAGTTAGGGAACCAAGTCGGCTTATCAGCTCATGCTGTGGCGCCGTCAAAGTAACGCAACACTAAGGTAACTGAAATTCGAAAAAACTTGTCAATTGATGGCAAATGTACACTTGAGACAATAATGTTGATCGCTGAGCTGTTCAGAAATAGACTTGCCTTGGAACTCGAGGCGGCACATTTTGATAAATGAGTGGGACGTAAGTTATTTGAGTTAGCGATTCGATATCTGCTTTGCCAGCTTCCTCTCACAGATTGGTATAGTATTTTCCATTAAAAACATACACCCAGAAAAACTAATTTAGCCCATCTGTGTATATGTTCATACATTTGGCTCCGTCATCAAGCACTCAAAGTTGCACTTCTTTACTGGAGAAATCGAATCGTTCCTGCCATCTAATTAGTTTGGGACACAAACTTAGACAGGCTGGAACTAACATGCTTTACTATGAATTCGCACCCAAGGGTGGATCACCGTCTCTTTTTCCGTTTCCATATCTCAATAGTAGCTTTGGACCCATCTTCGCAAGGCCTTTTGCCACCATGTAATTGCCATAAGCAACAACAGGTATACTACGCCGTCATCAATTGTTCTATATCATTCATGTATTTTAGAAACACAGTAATGAGCTGGGCTAAAATATGCTTGATATGATTAGGTCATCCGCTCTAATATTCATGCTTCATGGCTGCTCTCACTTACCATTATCCGGGTACTGTTTCATTTTCTACCCAAAAATGACAGTTCTTAGGGTCAGCCGAAAATTTCTTTTACTTCGCAGGTATTTACGAGCGCATAAAACAACTGGAAGCATTCAGAACAGTGGCAAAGTGAGGATTCTTCTGTCTTCCCTTTCTTAAAGTCCTTATTTTTAACACCTTAAGGGCTACCACATTTTCCCTCATTCCCATCAGACTCTTACAAAACATTTTAATTTGCGCTAATCTTCACTTTTCTGAACCACATAGCAGCAGCAGGTAGGCGGTGCATTCCCATGCAATTGCTTTCTTTAGCTACATTTTGGAGAGTCTTGCGATTTTTTCCTCTGCTGCTCGCATTGACCTATTCTAAACCTTTTGGTGAGTTCTTTTTATACTTAGTGTTGATTACCGCTGGTCATCGTCCGCCTTCATTTTTACCTCTGCGCTTCACGAGCAGCCAGTTTATGTTGCACAGCAGACTGAGCACAGATTAGACTTCACCGCAATTTACCAATCATTACATCGCATATCTTCTTGCTGGTTGTCTCCTTCTATCTCAAACTCAATTTCTCATTTGTTGTTCCACTTCAGTCTCTCCCATCTGCATTGCCTCAGCTCTTTGCGTCATCGCGTGTGTGTGGGGTGAGCCCATCAATCCAATTTAGCTTTGCTATCTTTAGCACAGCCGAACTTTGACTTAGTTCATTATCTACTTTCCGCTTGTGCTATGTTCTGACCTTGTCGATGGTCTTGGCGCCTTAGTCTAAAAGCCTTAAAGAGAACTTCTCGTGATTAAGCAAGACTGTTTTGGCATTGTATTGAGTGGGTGGATACTGTAATGAAGATAAATAAGGACCCATTCGGTGTAGCACTTGTTTGGCAAGCACAATGACCCACCTGGCGGCGATGAATGCGAATCTTGCCCCATCATGACTTTGGACCACTTGAATACCTGGTTTATCATGCCCAGCATTCCCCCCTCTCTCCCGCCAATATGGAAACGAGTATGCCTTGATTGTAGCGTGATTCATTCGGCCGTCTGCTACGGTATTGGTTGTTGTCGAAACGGATGAGTTGGCGACTTGAGTAGAAGGAAAAGAAGATTAGTGGCCAAAGGTCAGTTGGTTTCCTCCTCCTGGTTAGTCGGAGATCGATTTAAATGCTCAAAGATGGGAGCATCCTAAACCCCTAAAACCTGCAATAACCGCGGTCTTTGTATTTACTCATTCTTATGCTTATCAGTCAAAGCAGTCACA
>LWMJ02000294.1:4544-22964 GCA_001693035.2 Taenia asiatica
CTCTACATTCTTCCTCCTTAAGCCTCACTTTCATAAATGATCGTTGAGAATACGCTTGCCATACGGTGCAGCAGATGCGTACGCTGAGGAGCATGAACGAGCAAAGAAGACCGCAAAGGTAACTGGAAGAGGTGAACTGCACTAAAGATGTTCGCATTCCCATTTACAGAGACGCACTAAGCATGACAAGTGCAGTATTGCCGTAATCTTCTTGTAATCAGGGTTTCACGTTGTGACCTCGCGAATCAGCTTTCAGATCCTAGTACAACACCTCTTACACCGTTCCTCTTTCTATTACGCTGCGTCCATTCGCTTAACAATGCATGCGTTCATTATATTCATCACTCGTTTGTTAACCTGCTCACACACGCTGCAGGAGGAGGATTAAAAATACCAGTGTCCATTTGCGATAGTGAAACCCTAGGTTGCAATGGCAGGGAAAGCTACCAAAAAGGCGTCAATAGTAGCAGCTGAATAACCAAAACCGTGCATTTACTCAACAACTGTTTTCGTGCGGCTTAACTTCTGTGCACACACTCACTACATATGTGGAAGCGAACCACACAAACCGATCCCTTTAGGTCCCTCAAGACAGGAGCTTGAGCCTCGAGACTCGAAATCCCGATCACTGATCACCACACATTACCACCTTTACCGCTGTTGTCATTAAGGCAATTAGGGTGGTTCCCACCCCTCCCCCTTAACATCGTCTTCGGCTGGCACGTCTAATTCAAATGTCAACCATTGCAAGTACAGCTACTACCACTGTTAGAGGCATCACCAGTATCAGAAGTGGTTCATACTAACAAAGTTGATGACATCGCTGCATTCTCGTTGAAAACAATAGACTGGTGTGAGAAGGAGGTGTGTTACTTAATTGTAGCAAATGATGGTGGTGGGGGGTAATAGTGGTTAACCGCAGTGAAATCATTGTCGAGTCCGTGGCCTAATGGATAGGGCGTCTGACTACGGATCAGAAGACTACGGGTTCGAATCCCGTCGGACTCGCAAAATTCTTTATCTACGCTGCTTGTACTAGCACCGTGCCCATACAATTACGAATTGCAGCAGGTTTGGTGGACATTCAATCGGACTAGAAGAGGAGTAGGTGGAAATGTTACCACGCATATTGAAAGGCCTGAATCCTCGAAGCTCACGTTATTAGGATGACATTCTAAATTATCGACCCATCTCACCACCATTCAAAACCACATTTAGTCATTTCTTACTTTACAATTTACTTTAAAGCGACACGTAAGTAGAAGGGCAATAAGGTGGCCTTAAGCAAATACAATGTCATGCCGTGTTTTTTGTTCTGGAGCTCCGACTCTCTTCACTCACCACAAGATCCTTAGACTGTCGTTATCGAAAATCAGAAATAGATCGCTCTCAAGATTTGCCTTAAAAGGCCCTAGATTTGCTACAACTTTTGCAAAAACCTCGGAATACATGCTGCATTCGCTCATTTTCCTCCCGATCGATGGGAGGTGAGGTTGCGTTAGCTGGAGTCATTTTTCTTACAGCTAACTCGATCTGGCTAAAAAGGCTAGGGATGTTCAACCCATCTTTCGTCTTTATAGTGATTAGTGTCTTTGAAATGATTCCAAAGTGTTTTCTCGCATAAATATTCTACCTTGTCCACTGTAGACTAGAGGATTATTTAACCGTAAGCCTGGTATGAAACCAACTGTAATGCTTCTAATGTAACCGCTGCAATCATGTGCACGCAACCACTCTCCAAGCACCAGCTTGGGTGTGGTGACACGGCTTTTGTTTTTCTTCAACATAAACTTGCTGCAAGGAGTCTTTTAAAACTCAAATTGAGATACACGCTAAATGGTAACCAGCCTATGTTAAGTTTATGCAAGATTAGTTCCACAAAGAATTTGGCTAGTAAAACAGAAGAATGGCATCCAGCACTAAAGGCAGAATGATGAATGGTATGTAAGCCATGCAGCATATTAGTGAATCCAAATAGTAGTCTGCAAAGCCGATTTTGGTTAAAAGTTATTTTAAACCGCCCCGTTATCATTCATTTGGATCAGGTGACATTATTGAATTCATTTGATAGACTCAACAATCACTTGAACTTATTAATGCAAGAATGTTTCCCTCGAATGTTTGCAAGCATGCAAGGAAACATGGGACGCGATTCACACAGCTTTCTTCCTCCCCGACTCGTGTATTTTTTAGTAAGCATAGATACATTACATTTTTGATCATTCCCTAAACCTTGAAGAAGAATCTTGTGGCAAGAAAATATGGGTTGCTTCACGCTTTCAGATTTGCAAGCACTTGCAGTGATTTCAAGGAAACCATGTTATTACATGACCACCTCATACATAACACATGGCAGTAGTTTTTATAACCAGTCACACACACACCAAATATTTCGATTGAATTAAGCCATTAACTGCACCGCATTGTCTGCAATTGTGTTGATTTTAGTATTGATTAACGGTGTGTTTTCGATGGCATCCGTGATTTGTCATAAATAGTATATTTACATATATTTTAAAAGAAGTGCATCGAAATGCATGAGTTATTAAATCATCTTTTTGTCCTTAGCATAAGGAGTTTGTTATCAGCCGCAAACAATCGCTGTAAACTGCAGCAGTACCAATTAAAAGGATTTGCTACAAAGCAGTCCATGACTAAGGCTCTAGTTACGACTACATTTCGCTTAATAGGTGGGGTAGGCCTTAACGACTCCAGGTATGAGTTCATGGATGGACAGATAGAGATAAAAAACTAAATTTCTCTTGCCATTGTGATGTAAGCTCGGTCTCCGCCAGGCCATGACTGATGGTTTGGTTTGGTGAGCGTGTGCTGCAGTACTCCTGTAAAACGATAATTATGGCCCACTGGTTGTGAAGTAAGCATTAATTTAGCTGAGAAGCTGAGCTGAAACAGGGATGGTGCTGTGCTCTATTTTCTCATCTTATTGATATGGATTTGATTAGCAACAGGCCCTGGCAGGTAGTTTCCCTCAGTGCGCGTTTAAAGCAATTCTCTTGTAAAGCAATGAAAAATTAAGCAGACCGACTCTGCGATGGGCATTTTTGTTACAAAGGAGACCGAGTCGGAGTAAACTGCTACGTTCCATTTGCTCGTCGAGTTCATTTAAGAAATAACTGAAATGAGTCATTACTGGTGGTTTCCTTGAGTGGACGTATCAGGCTGCTCTTCTGTAAAGCAACAAAAATTTTACCCCATCAACTGCATTCCGCCTCACGGGGTAAATTTTTGTGCGATAATGTGCATGCCAGACGCTGCCTACTAATCAATTCAAAAATACGAATGACGGGTAGATTATCTTTAGTGGTAAGGTTTCTTTTTGAGAAGAATGATGAACTACAAGTTGATAACGTGAAGACATCACTACTTCCACATTAATGTCGTCACTGTGTTCCCACGTTACCAATGGTGACCACCTGACTATTAAGCAGTTTGTATTAGAGCTTCAAAATAGAATAGCGCTTTGACATAACCGCATCTATTACAAAGTCAAATAATGCACAAGGAAGCTTCTCCTTTTGGGGCGATTTCGCGTTCTGTAGTGCTGATGAATTTGCACTTACACTCAATCATGTCTTTAATGTGGTAGTGCTCCAAAGCTCGGCCAACCAGACCGAGGCACATGGTGTGAGGAAACGTATAGCCTTCGTAGTTAGGAATTGTGCATCACACCGGCAACAGGGTATAGTACGACTCCAGTGTTACGATTGAGGGCATGCAACGAGAGCACTGCCTGGATAGCTACACGCATCCCTAGGATGTTCAAATCCCAAGCATGATCTGGTTCACCCTAATGTGGTTGGCATTAGATTTGAGCGGAGCCTCTTCAAGGAGCACTGGCTGCCCCTCAAGTAATCCGCACAATTTGCTGTAGTAGGTGTGACGCCAGACCTCCAGAAATAGCCCATGTTGGGGAGAATATAGTGCAAGGCTCATCAGCTGCGACGTGTTCTTTTGCTTTTAAGAAAATTGTTGTTTAGACATGAATGTATGCTCACAAGTGCGCAAATTCGCAATTGCTGCCATCATTAATGAAGGGTTTGACTTGGCGCTTCAGGAGCAAATAAAACGAATGGACAATTGCATAATCTGCAAGTGATAGAATCGCTAAAGACACACTTTCAGAAGGATGCCGCCTGGTTAGTAGTTGGCAAGGGGTTTCTGCATTTAGTATACAGCTGTACACATCGTGTTGCGTGGTGCTAGAAATGCAACAAAAATTTAAATTAAGACCACCAATAGAGGAAGTGCCTTGATGCCGCTCGACTGGCGCTATGACACACATTCAATTGGCAGCCAACATTGCATCTACTTATATTCATAATGGTCATTTCCATTACATATTGGCCGTGGCGTTTGGCACTTTGGGCTATTCTGTGAAGGTCGTAGCATTACGGAAGAGCACTTCCCTTTGACTGGGAACTGAGTGAAATCAGCACCTGGAAGGAGTGGTTATTTGCCGTAATCATACACTGTTGAAGGGGTGACAGGAGTGGCGACAGACAGGTGAACTTTAGCTAGTGCTATCCGCATGTGATGGCGGGTGGTCCACGTGCAAGAGAAGGCCTTGTTACATATGGTGCATTGTGAGAGTGGGATCGCTGGTTTAATTTTACTGCGTCTTTCGTGATTGTCTTCTTTTCCTGACCCCGCTTAATGTTTGGTATGACAGTGGAGATCACTCATGCCTCCTCTTTGGTACTATCAATACTCTTAACAGCCTTCCTCTCCTTTGTTAGCTCAGCTGAGGCCGGCGCGGTGGTGAAAGGCGGTGAAAATGCATAGCAGCAGGGAACGTAAAAAGCAGTGTCCTGATAGATTTTACTTCGAGCCTTGAAAACCGAGCCAGTGTCGCTAGCAACCCTCAGGATCATTCGCTCTCCACCGTCCCCGACATGGTAGACCTGGTCTCGACTCTAACTCTTGTTACAAGTCTGTTTGCCTTCACTTTCTCTCCCCTATTTCCTGCCTTTCTGCCGAGAGTCGATGACGGTTTTGCTGCTGAGGCTAATAGCATTCGTACACTTATGCAATTAGTTTATTTTTCGTTTTTATGCCAAACAAAAGTGAGTGCAATTACCTAACGCAGTTCTTCAATCTTAGCAGTCATAACCCCAAAGCAGGAATGTGGTGGGCTTCAACAGCCAATTATCACAGAAGGAAACACTTGCTTGTCGCTCAATGCAAATTATGCTAATCGCTAATAGTTGAGCACTATGCAACGGTTATCTTCATCGCCGTTGGTTTACACGCTCTGTGTCCATACAAGCAGCCGCGTCTGCACTCTGTTAGGCATGTCTGCGGCCGCATCGGCGCGGATATCTGGAGCTTGAATGTGTAGAACTTCATCAATCTCAACAATTTTATGCACCACTTTCGCAACCTCTTCTAAATATTCAACGAATTGTGGTGTACCAAGTTCGTCAATTATGCCAGAATACTTTGTCGCTTTAATCCTCTCGGAATGCTACAGTTAGATCTCTAGTTAGGCAGCAACATGCCACCTCCATGTTGTTGTTTCAATGCTTTAATACTTCTCTACCTATGCCCAGACTTTTGTAATGCGTTGGTCGTTTAGTGTAGAATTGCCAAAATGGAAAGCATGGTGACAGGATCCCAGTTTTTACCTTGGATCATAGCATTCTTACCGACCCGCTGCATTTGTCTCTTTATGAGTGCCGTCCTATACTTCAGTCTGGTGCTTTAAAATTGTAGTCTCTTGACAGAATGATAGGGATTTCCTACCCATCCACATTCTCCTATTACTGTCAGACATCACTAAGTATATGCGGTTTAGTAGCGTCAGTCCTGATGCTGTCGCACCCGATGCCACTGCCACAGCTATGATAAAATAGGCTGGTAAGGAGTGTGTAAAGTGTTGTTATTTGGCTCATTGACTACCGTAAGCGCTGTTGACTTTGCCTCAGCCACACGTTTTGAGCATATGGAACCTAATGCCTGTACTAGAACTGACATTCAGTTCCATGAAGATCGCATGAATGGAGGGCTAACAATGAGCTAATTAATCACATAGTGGCAGAGTTTTATTGCAGAGGCACTGACCTGTTTTATTAAGTCAACGGCATAATCTTGCAGAACGGTGAGTTGGAAGGTTACATTGCACCCCTTGCTAGTCGATTTGATTACAAAGGAAGGGCTAACATATAAATTGGCTTATAAAGTGTTTCCTTTAAATAGCGCATGATTTTGTACGGATTTAGGCTAAAAGGTATAATTTAAATTGTGTGCAAAATCTATGCATAAATGGAGCCATTCACCTAGTCAAGGTAGCCAATATTTTACAGCTATTTGTAGGAACACATCTTTATCTGTGGAACTTTAAAAACACAAATTGTTTCTGTGCACGCCAGAAATTAATTTGCCACTAAGGTTGCAGTATTTAGGGGTTGGAAAGCATTGTTTGATGCAGCAGCTTACCGGATTTTGCCGAAAAACTAATGCAGCTTAACCAAAGTGCGAGGAAGTCGAAACGAATTTGTGATGGTTCTCAAGTTTGGTGGCCCTAATCAGAGCCACTGCTAGCAAAAGTTGCACTAGCATCAGCATACACCCTCCTTTTCGTAACTTTTCTTGTTTATTTGTGCGGAAAATTCATTTGTCTCCTTCATCGTTGCTCGCGCTCAACGCCAACCGTTGGGCGATATTTGCGTGTGCTAATAGCATATTACAAAGACTTGCTTCAAGACGCTACCGCTCTGCTCTTTGATGCCTTGGGTTCCCATTACATTGCAACACTAAAGCTTTCTATCTTCCCGAGTTTGGAATATCCCTACGAAAAAATTAAATAACGGTTGCCAGTAGGTTGCCTGACTTGTCTAAAAGCCGAGGTTATTTTTAGTGGCAGAATTGCATTCAGTGATTGCTGTTTTGCGGCACGTGAGGCAAAATATGATCCCTCAAATGTGCTCAAAATCGAGCGCATTTGCCGGTGAAAGTGAACTCACTGAGGAGGCTTCACAACAAGCTGATTTAGGAAAGATGGCAACTCCAATGCCAGCCCCTGGGGTAATCAAGGAAGAGCTGATTGGCAAAGATTAGTAGCCTTGCAGCTGTAGCAGTCCTTATGCTTGTGCTACTTTTCAGTGTATGCACTAAATGATTGCATTTGCTCTACGCCTCTATATCCCTCACGAATAGGCCGGCTAAATTGCTGTCTCTGGTGAATGATGGCGAATCGAGCTTCATTGTCACACTCCTGGTAAATTGTGGTCTTAGCTGCCCCCTTCTGAGTGCTCAGTTGCAGGCCCCAACGTCAGGACTGCCTGTCACCAAGTTTACCATGAAGCCTTAGCGAAGACACTTAAGGTAGTGTAGTATGACAAAGCAAAAGGAATCCGCTTCAAAGCGGATATACATACAGACGTGAATGAGGTGGTATGCGAAAGTAATAGGACTCGATTAGAGCTATTCAGAAATGGGACATTCACCATTGCAGCAGTTATGCCGAACCAAGCAGATCGGTCTCGCTGCGGGTCAAAGATGGATTAAGACCACGTCGTTAGATGGATACGGACTCAGTACAACGAAGCTCACAATATTACCCTATCTCTTACCATTCTATGATAGTTTTAAATGAGCTCAGGAGCTACAACTTTAAGAGGAGAGCACTAAAGAAATGAAGTTTTACGTATTAGATCAGCAAGGTCTCAAATGTGTTAAGCTGGAAAAAATGACATTAGGCGTTGCTAAATCTACTTAATCCGAGCATATCAACCGTGTAAAAATCAACAATGAGACATGGCCTTGTATCCTCACTTCCGTCTTGCCATATCTTTGATGAGATCGCATGTTGGAGAGGTTTCAGATCAGACCAATGCTATAATCAACTTCCAAACACTTTTTAACTCCGGCTGAATACAAACAGGATGCAAAGCGTAGGCAGTGTTGCAGAATAATGTTTTATTATAAATTGCTTTCATTTGATTAGTTTCACTATTTCATCATTTGATTAGTTTCACTATTTCCGATAGCACTGGGGCTACTTGGCTGCCACCACTATTGCTGTTGTGTGTGTAGGCAGTACGTGGACCAACCTCCGTCACGAATTGGCGATTCTGATAGCGACATGTTGGAAAAAAGGGTGGCACTGAGACTCGTGGGTTGTTTGCATTGAAAGGTCTTGGCTGAGATTGAGACCAGACAATTGGGCCGTACGTTACATCAAACTGGCGAGAGGGAGTGTTCAAGTTGTGGTGAAGTGATGTGGTATCGCTTTTGCTTACACAAGAATGGTGAAGTCGGCATAGTGGTGGACGCTGCACGGGCAAGACTCAGTAAATGAGGATCGCTTCCACTTATTTTTCCTTCACATTTGTTTGCGGCTTTAGTGTTGCCTGGGATACCCTGCGAGGGCTATTAATCTCACCTGCATCACCAAATAAATGAATTCGATTACCGCTTCTGTATCTTTGGATACTTTTTGCTATTTTGCAGCTTGTTTAAGGTAATGACAGCCCTTTTGCAATTATTGCGTACTATCTCCTGTTGCTTTATTATTTTATGCATAATTAAACGAAGTGTCAGCAAGTTCGTAATTTGAGATAGACAATAAAAGTCCTGCAGGGGTTTATCGAGCACCTAATTTGTTAAAGAGGTAGCTTCAAGACATACGAGTTCTAAGGTGGCTTTGAGCTATATACGGAGAAATCGAAAATTGCGAAAGATGGAATCTGAGCGACCTGGAGATACAGATGCGATGCATTTATGGTAAATTGTTTAAATGGCTTGTCGCGGTGGCGAGCCATAACTTATCGGAAATCTGTGTTAGACGTATTTCTATCTCATTTTAGGCCAGCCATACTCCTACGGTCATTTTAACCAAGAACTGACACACCAGCTGCAGACTAAACTCACCACAAGCAAACAGTCAATTCTGCATGTAAGCTGATACATAATTGACAAATACTAGCCGATAAGAGTGTTTAGGTGGGAAAATCGAGACTTGGATTTAGCGGCAGGAACTCCACGTCGAAGTTGCCCCTACACACTGTTAGCAACTGACTACAATGAGTGAGCTGATTTAGTCCATGGCACAAATGTAAGAGCAGCAACCATTTAAAAGCTGCAGTGAAAGACACATATAAGTACACAGGAAGCAAATGAGGGAAGCAAAGAGCTTGCACGCGCAATTCATCAAGTATAATATGAAGAATCTTGGCGTGCTTCGATGGGCCCGGCCCAAGTATCTGCTTCGGTCTTTAAGCTGGCAATGTGCCTATTGTAATGTCTGTTAACGACAATAAACTCCGTCTCTGGGATGATGTAGGTGCCTGTGTGCTCAAAATATTCTAGCGACTCGAGTCCACATCCTCCTGCCCTTTGTAGAATCCTATGCACCTCTTCTGCTGGCAAAAGACGTACAATATGATAACGTAGAAGATAGACCTGCCGCCTGTGGACAAATATCTAGAAAGAATAATGACGAGCTTAGAGTGGACTTCTCGATTTCGAAAGCGAACCGCTGACCAACTATTCACAAAAAGCAGTAAGAATAATTACCTGATTTCTTCTTACAGACATACTTGCATCCGCTACGATCGTGGCTGATGAAAAATTTACTCCGTAAGCCATCAATTCGGATCCCATTCTGAATGCGGTGTGGGGCACGTGGATCAGAGAAGCTTAAGCGATTCGAAATTCGCCGGTTAGGATGGGTGTTGCAAGGCAAACAACTCATGAAGTCAAATTCTAAACTCTTGTATACATGCCTTGATTTGATGGTGGATAGGGTTTAGTAGCCCAAAGGGGTGCCCAATGGCCAGACCGATATGAGTGGATATTCTGAGCTCTTGGCAACAAGTCCAAGAAGATCGTGTACATTCCATCGGCTTTTAAGCCCTCAACGCTAACATTGAGTGTAGGGAATATGCGGCTACAAGGCAAGTCAAATGAAAGTGTGAAGGCTAGCAGGCACCACAGCTGGCCAGAAGGCTAAAAACGGTAAGAGTTGTGAAATAATTTACCTGCCATACTTTCTGACGCACATTTCCATTTTGTAGGGCCTTGCCGCACGCCACATCACCTGGTCGCTCAACCGTAGAGTGATTGTCGTACGCTGCACCACAAGTGAATGCTCAAAATCCACCCCTGCTATGCAAATGGTTGAGAACTCCTCCCTTCCATTGCTGAGGCCTGTAGGCCACACCCTGGGTACGCTTCGAGCAATAGCCATCAAGGTTGAGTGCGTACTCCCTTCCACAAACACCACTGATACTTCTTCCTGATCCCAGTCGTTGCCTCTCTCACTTGCATCCCCCATTCGTGAGGCCAAGATGTTTATCTATGATGCAACACTGGCTCAGCAGACATCACCTGAACTCCATTTGTTGACATGCAGTCATTCAATTCAAGCCGCCTCAGCTGAGTGAGCCTCGTTTGATCGCTAAATGTACTTCATAATTAGCAAACCAGTATTCAACGACTAATCTTCGCATTCGTCAACTTATACAATCGATAGTATACGGACTTGCCTAACGGAAGGTGGGGAAAAGTAGCGGATGCAGGGTGATTTCGAGACTGCGCGGAAATTTCATACAAATGCCATGGACCAGTTTACTATCTCTCAAACGATGTTTCAAGTACTTTTAGCTTCGCGTGAACTCTTTACGCCACGGCTTGATAGCAATTTTTTAATTTTGGCATAAATTTTGCCCTACGATTGTTACATAGGCAGACACCCTTTTCATGGCTGCATTGCGATATTCAAAATTCAAATTACAGGTTAAAAAGACGCATCTGTGGTGATTGTAGTGCTGCTTTAACAAATTTACTTGTGTTCAAGAATTCGCAACCATTATCAAAAAGATCAAATTTGGAAAATGTACTTTGCTGCACATTAGTCAGCATCTAACAATTGCGCTTTGTATTTTGGATGTGAACACAGTTAGGCTTGCTACTGACATCGCCTGCTACTAGCACCAAATATAAGACTAGCAACAAAAATTTTTCATCGTTATACTTGTGCTCGCAATTTAATGCATGTCGTGCTGCCGCATTTATAGCGAGCCCTTGAATGACATCGAAATCAGACAGCGTTTTGTGTTCTGCATAGGAAAACTGATTCGTTGGGTGTTAGGTGCAGGAAAGTGGAGTTGCATTAAAGCTGGATTGTGATGGGAGTCAGAGGCGAATTAAGCATTTGCCTTAGTTTGGTATCGGTGATGCTCTTAAAATACGACCAAGCTTATTCAATTTACAGGACCTTTTTTCAAGTGCAAATTATATTTGTCGTTAAATTTTCTAAGTACTCCTCACAGACAGGTCCGTAAATGCCTGTTGCGCAAAAGAGTGCTTTCGCAAGGTCATTGTTCCATTCACTACTACTGGCTTTTATTTCTGTGACACATGTTTAGTTTTTTGCTTCAAAAGAATGGCGCTGCCAACATTTTAGTCACCCGCTGCACAACTTATTTATCTATCTGTCCATCGATTGTCTATTAGCCCCAAACATCCGGACAGCCAAAAAAAGAAGTTGGGTCGTTGTTGGGATGAAGCTACGCTTCCAGGCATAAAATAAGCGCACACCTGAGAGAAAAGTAATGAAATGCGAGTAAGCAGTGCCTGTACATTAGACCAACAGTTAAATGAACGTCAAAAATTGTTTTCAACCAACTAATAAAATGGCCTTGAGCTAAGGAAAATTGCCAAAAATAACCCGGTGTCGTGGAACTGATTAGCATAATTCATTTTATTGCTTCTCTGGCAAGCATTAAATTGGATGCAAGTGATAAACTTGTGGACCAGATTTCATGCAAGCTGCTGATATTATCACTTTTAGGCCTCTGGGGAAAACTGAATCATGCTTCTTCGCAAAAATGCTTGATTTGTTATGGAGCTTGTGCGCACCAAATAAGAAACAGAGAGCGAGCATTCAAACAATCCAATAATGGAGAAAACTTTAGAGCATAAGAAAAGTTGCAAACAAGTTCACTGAGAATATATGACACAAGGACATTGTCATTATGGGAATCACTCAGGCCCATGTCATTGTGTAAACTTCTTTTATGAAATTCTCCTCCCTGTGAAACCGCATGGTTAATTTACATGAGCAGCTGTTTCTCTGTAGATTGTACACAATGATAGACAATAAACACAATAATAGACAATTTCATAAGGTAGTAATTAATCAAATCTGTGGGAATATTTCTGGCTGTGTGGTGACATGCAAACAGTATGTTCCCTCTTACTAAGTGTTCTTAAGTAATGCTAGTTTACATGCCTGACGGACAAGAATATCCATGTTAAAAAATTGGAATGGACTTTACAAATAATGCGCATAATGGCGAAGCACCTCACATTTGGAGTGACTCTACCAAAGCCTGCCAAAATGATATCAATTGCCGCATTTACCTACATCTCTAAGCTCTTGAACTGACAAAACTATTTTAATGGACACAAAAACATGCTTTTGCTTGGCGTTACAGATGTCTACATTGCCTGCAATTGAAAGCGCACTCCTAGGCAAGCGTAACCAAATTTGACTTTGGAAGAGAAGAGAACCACTTTGTCGTGTTTCTTTTGCGTTATTTTCTTGTTTATTAATACCCAATAATGACATCTTTTCTCAGTCGATAGCAACCGCTTCGTCGCAGCGGTAGCGATGGCTGCCTTTATTTTTTGCGACAGTAGCACCCACATTGGATGACTTCTAGGAGCGACAAATTTGGGTAGCTGCTAGATTCGCATGAATCACACATCAGGACTTTCTGTTGAGCCCTCTTGTTCCACATATTCGTCTGTGTAAACTGATTTGTGACAGATTCCATTTTGGCAACGTAAATATCATTGATGCTAAAGGCATGAGAATGGCGAAACCTACCTCTCACCAACAGAGACATCACATCTACCAGCGTTAAAATGAAACGGCAAAGGTGTGATTGGAAATCGGAGAGGTGATCAAAGAAGAAAAACGATAAAGGAGGTGACACAGCTCGTGACCATCTTAATAGTCTGCGTAAGGATGATGTTTAATCCGCCTATTTTGGCATTCTTCATGACTTCTCTTCACGTACTTTTATAGTGGGTATCTATGTCAATATTTCCTAGTAGTCCATGGTGCGCATGTATTTGCAACTATCTTGGGTGTCTGCAACGTGTGTAATGCTCGATTTTTTCTCAGGTCATTGCAACCGACTTTATTGTCAATGTAAGTAAAAAGAATACCAAGCAGTGAGCGTCGATTCGATACAGCTCTAACTGTGGCACTTCCATGTATGAGAAGAATAAATTTAGCTGTTATTATTAAAGGGCATGATGTGTGTCAACATATTTGAAACCCAAATAACTTGCTATCATTCATCAAGATAGCTTTAACTACCCTAGGACACAAATGTCTTTGGTGACTATTGATGTACGTGTCATTTCTGCGGTGTCCAATCGGTAGGTATGTCTGCCAAACCAATGAATGGCAGTCCGCGCTTGCTGACGTCCTCCATTATAAGCATTCATCTTTGCGACTTGGGCAATCGTATGGTAGAAGGCAGGTGTCCAGTCACTGCATAGGAAGCTTAAAATATCGTCTGGTTCCAAAGTAAACCATTGCGTAGTTGGCCCACCTGGATGATGGGTCAAGCATTCCGAACATGCAAGTGTTTGTTGGTACTCTGGCTTGTACTCCCAATCTGGGTGTTGTTTCCTTGATTTCAAACTCATTTCTAATTGATCATTAAAAACTGAAAAAACGGTTCTCACACCCCTAATCGGAGCCACTTTTCTGCTGCTGTATAGCGCATGTGTACGTGACCTGTGTTTTGTGGCACAAATTGTCATGGTTAGAGAAGAGCTTGTTTGTATCTAAAACAACAAAGCTGATGGATGATAATTGTATGTTCTGGTTTTGAGCAGGGATTGGCCGATTTGATCGAATTACTGCAGTTAGTGTGATTATCAAACAATGGGCAAATACTGGGGTGTAGTAATGAGTTTTGTGTCTAGTAGGAATCGTTTAGTAGTTGCGAGTGTAAAATACGGTGCTTCCGTAGCTGCTATTCTAGGTCTTGCCCTTGGTTCTCTTTAATGGAGACTTACTAGTACTCGGGTGTCTTGCTCGCTAAGTTGCTTCTCTGCATGGCAACCTTACCAAACAAATTGTTTAAACATATTTTCTGTAGGAAGTGTCTATTTCAACCCTACAATATGTAAATTTTCGGCCACGCAGCTTTGTGGATGAATATTGTCTCGCAAGTCCAATTCGGAAACTTGGACATTTGTTATTATTAAGCATCTGAGTTTGTTATGAAGAGGTGGCGCAAGTGTTGTTGGCACTCCCTTGTTAGACGCATCTATTCTTATTAACGTCGCACTTCTGGCTAGATTTAAATCACCATATTTTAAATTTTTAGGCTTATTATTTTGAGACACTTTTTTTGCAGCGCTATCTTTCCGTGATACCTTCGTCCCAAACAAATTTTTATAATTAGTTGTCGGAAGTTGCCAACGCGTGAGCACTTACATTGTTGACGCTATGATTCCCTTAATGAGACGTTTCACCCTCCAAATTGGGTAAAATTTCCTTCAGGTTAACTCAAGTCACTAGCAGAAGATCAGTGTTGAATTCACAAGTAGCGTGTGGGCTAAACTATGGTGAGCAAATAGGATAAAGACCGAAGATTTTTGTAGTGAAGCGTCTATGGGCCAATGAGCGGCAAGTCTCCTCTTTTGCCAAGTAATAGCTTATTTGCGGTGTTCAGTTTTTGCATGCAAATAATGGTAGCGATAAATAACAGAAATTAAGTTGAGGTGGTTGTGCAGGTGACGGTTGTCAACCCCGAGTGAGGTGGCATACAATAGACCTGTAACGAGATGTTGGGACGTTTATCTTACCAGACTGGTTTTCCAAGCTTAGCAATGTCGCACACCTTATCTACGGTGACGTTTTAGCTACAGTTTCTCTGCTAACATCTTTAGTTATGTCACTGTGTGGGTCAGGCAAAAACCGAGTGGTATAAAATGGTTTGCCCATCTCCATGTGCTTAAAGCTTAATGCACATGGCATGCAAAGAAGGTAAATGGAAATAATAAGAAGTGCGCGTGGTCATTTGAGCCTTTTCAGGTAGGGCCTGCATCCACCTTACAGTTTTGCAGTCAAGTACTTTGCTTGTGATGGGGCTTGCGGATGTACGTGGATAGATGCAGTCTTCTGATGGTCAACAGCTAGCTACTCTTCCCTGTTCAGCTGCTGAGCAAATAGCAGAGCAGCACGGCTGCAGCGTTAGGAAAGGGTGATAAGGCTCTCACAGTTGGAGAGGAGATTTTGTGCCCATCACCATGTGCTGATTCTAGAATGAAATGCACTAAAGTAATCGTGCATGGTTGAGGAGAAATTTGGATGGCGCAATGGGTAATAGCTGGAAATTGCAGCGAGTGCGTAGCGTCTAATTGCTGTGCTGCTCTAGGCAAGAGAACCACCTAAATTGCCAAAGCACCTTTTACCATGGACATGTGGGCTAATCGTGAGGAGACCACTTCCTATCGTCTTTGATTTGAATGAAGTCGACAAAGCAGCTAGGCACTACTCTCACATCCTGCAATCATATCGACAGCTGTTCAGGCGCTAAACTTGCGTTTATGGCAAAAGTCCACTCTGACTACGTACATCCTTGACAGCTCGCGTCTGCAAGGACATGTGCTTTTCAAATCCAGTCTTATTGATTTGCTTCTCGTACCACTGAGTCGAGCCGGTAGAAGAGTGGGCAGAGAAGTAATCAATTAGGCAGTTGATCGATACAAAAAGTTGGAATTATCATGAGCTGTGACAATCTTGCTGTGCATTCTACGCCTAATGGTTGTGAGCGAAATTGTGGAAGCCCTGATAGCACTGGGGACGCAGTGAGCATTCGCCTCATCTATCCACCCTTCCTTCATGAACAGTTAATTCTCACCCATCACTGAGGCATGTGGGCTAAGCATAATGCTTGGCCGCAACGGACAACTGCGCTCGGCAAGGTTCACATTGTTGCTTCTTAGGTACTCACGAAAGGAGATTGGATTTCTATCTCATCGGTGACGATGATTTACTCATCCTGCAGAAGCTCACTCAATATCCTCATGCCTGAACCCACGCTAGTCATTTTTCCTCCTGCTGCCACCACTGACATGGATGCAGACGTCGATGTTGACACTCTCGCTAGTAATGCCGATTTTGGGATGGCAGCCACTGTCAGCGACTCCAGCATCGCTTACTTACTGTAGATCCCCGTGCTAAAGTGAATTCTACAACGGACCGCTGCTTCACTCTTACTTGAAAAGTAATGGCGGAAGCAGAATTAGAAGTGGTGAAACATTGAGTAGGTGAAGAGTGCAAAATTGGGATCAGAAGAGGGAGACGATAAGGATGAAGAGGAGCTACAACAGTTCGTTACGGTATGTCGATACTACGTCACTATAGAAATAACATTTCAATGGGATTTTGAAAATTTTCCATCACTGATGCTTAAGCTGGGACTGTGGGCAGTACGGAGACTATTTCAAGTATGCCTTTCACTGACACAGACAAGTGGCGCACGGAAAGAGAGCACCCAGTGTTTCCGGACCTACCGGTGCCACCCAGACACAGTTTCCGGTAGACTGCACACATGTTCCTAAATTAACTGCGCAAAACCAAACAGCAGCACCCAACTAATGACCGTCTCCCTTCATTTTAGTGGTGCAAGTATCTGCGAAGACGACTGAAGAGTGTGCTTTGCTGTTGCGTTCCTCCAGTTTGTAGTCTGAATGCTCATTCCTGCAACTACAGTTAATTTTTTGTTGCTCTACCACGCCTTGACACCTTTGGGTGTGAGGTGGATGACGGTGCGATTGACTGGTGGTGTGGGACAGCACTTAGGCTAATGGAGGGAGAGACGAGTTTAAAAACAGGTGTACTCAAAAACAGGGAGACAGATAAAGGAAAGGAGATGTGGATGGTGGCACACCTTTGCGGTACTAAGCGCACCTGAAATTGGCTATGCAGCCTATTGGGTTGTTAATGTTAACCAGGATGTATAAACCCTAGATCACCTGAGTTGCCACCTTATCCATCAGACTAACTGTCAGCAGGCCATAAGAGACTGGAGGTCGTATCATCGTTTCACTCAATGGGATCCATTTCTCCTCTCAAATCAGGATGTTACTTGGTATCTATCCACCGATTGCTACTTATTATCCATCCAAAGAGCTAAAAGTTTCGCCAGAAGGATTAAGCGAACATGTCGCTATTGAATAAGAGGGCTGCAACTTTGTAGCAACGCATTTACCCTCAGTTCACCAATCATTTTCTGCAGCAACAGCTAACCATAATTATTCGACCAGTTGATTTTATCACTAATTAAAATAAGTCAAGCTGAAAAACCCACCTAATATCCTTGCATTACAGGAGCTACCCCTTTAATTAGTTACCCAGCAAATGTGGTGGGACACCTTGCTGCTGGCAAATGATACCAGAAACGCCATCTGTGTTAATTTTGACAACGTGAAGCTAAACCATTCCTAAAGGCAGGTTTGATAGATTGTATTCCACCACTGACGTTTAGAGAATGGCTATCGTCTATTAAAGGTGATGTATGGAAGGACTGAAGTGAGTAGCTCGATTTTAGAGCTTGATGAAGGGTGTTAAACTAACAAGATCCATTACTTTTACTTCAACTACTGACAGTGGACAGAAGATAGGATCAAGAACGGTGTTGATGACAGAATAGAGGCTACTCCTCTTCCCCTTCCTAAGAATCGCTACCTAGGGAGTGTGTGATCAGTGAGTAGAAATTTACACACTGACCTGCTACGCAAATTTGCAGTGCATCATTGCACGTGAAGCACCTTAATCTGCATCTTGTAAAATTGCACATGTGAATCGAGGCTTAGTTTTAACATTGTCATTTTAATTCCCGATCTGCCACTTGCACTTCCAAGGAGCCAAATAATATTCCCTCAACTCACAAGGTATGCTAAGTGGATCTGACACTTCACTAACATATTGATATTAATTGGCATAGCTAACAAAGCTAACTGTTAATATCAACACTTTTAAGTGGTGCTACTACTAGGGTTTCAGCACAGTAGTACGAAATGATTCCTTCCAAATTCGCATGTGTTTGCATCAACAAAATTGTGCCAAACATCAAGGTCCTTAAAATTTTCGATGATTTTGCAGTGGTTTAGCTTTGTTTAGCCATTTTAGGCCTCTTCTGACCTAAGGATCCAAAATAGTTTATTCATTGTAATAAATGAACGGAAACGGCGCTCACAAAGAAGAGGCAATAAAGAGGTGCAAAATAAGCCATTTGATGCTGTTAATGTTAAAAATACAGCTTTTGTCAATTTGTCGACTAGTTTTGGGTGTTTGTGAAGCCGAAGTTTTTCAAACACGCTATATGTAATGGTGGGTGGGTAGGTCGCAGNNNNANTTGG
>LWMJ02000294.1:33061-82583 GCA_001693035.2 Taenia asiatica
ANTACACAGAGAGAAATGGCAAATTGCTAATCTCTATGCCCTGCCCCCACTTATTTCTGCAGTATTCTAGCTACCATGATTCTGCTGCAAAGTTTGGCAGTCTAGTGTTGCCTAAAAAAAGACCAGGTTATAATGCTCATGAAGTCGACCAAGATTGAAGTCTGTTGCTCCTCAACAATGCTCTTGAACGCTGTTCTGTGTCCTTTTACAGTAGTTAACTTCAAGAAAAGAAAAATAATTAGGTTTAATATAAGAGTACCAGCAAAGTCCGTCGCACTCCTTCAAATAAAGTCCAACAAGTGCCCTTCCTTTCCTTATCAAACTCAGGTGCCTAGCATTAACGGATGCGATGTGGCATTCCCGGCATCAACACCGCATTGCATCACATTTGATGCCATCGCATCTTGCCTCAACTCACATCACTTTGGTCGTGGCCTTAGCGTCATGACGACAGACTTTCTACTCCCCCATTGCCATGTCTTTCGAGTCACGACACAAAGAATTGAAGACTCACAAAGTAAAGTTTGTTGTTTGTGTAATTGTTCTGAATCTTAAAGCATGTCCTCTTGCCTTACTTATTTACTGGCTCATCTTATGAAGACCTGGTGTATTTTGGAATCATCTCTCAAAATGCTTCATCTTTTATTCACAGCTTTCTTTCAAGGAGAGTCTTCGTCCTTTGAACCGGCCAGTTTGGCATTCGTTGCCATTGCAGTGTTAAGCCGGTCTATTCAAGTTAGCATGCCGATCTATCTGCTACACTGCATTGTTAAAGGTATGAGCGGGGCAGTATTCTCATACACACCTGCCAGTAAATGACTTTGATGGAAGGACGATTCCAATAGATGTCAGAAATGAGATTTATCCATGTCGCAGTCAGTGCCTGCTAACAAACCCAGAGTGCTGTACACTTAGCAAAATGCACAAAGGCGCTTCTGAGCGTGTGTTCATTGATGAGAAAAAACGATCCGGCTGAATGGGACAAGGGCGGCGAGCAAAAAACCAACTTTTGCCCACTAAAGTCCCAAATAGTTTCTCAAAGCATATGCATCGAGATGTAAGATGTGGAAGAGACAATACGTGCGATGATTTGAGGAAATTACTCAGGAGTGTTGGATGTCTACGGGAATGGTGATGCGCACAAACATCTAGCAACAACTAAAACTATATCAACCAGTGCTTCACCAGCAAGCATCGCTTGATTAGCTGAGGCACAATGTCTAGCCATATTCACCAGTTTCGTATGTTCATAATTCCTGTGCTACATTTTGCCTCTCCGCCGCTGAATGACTCTTGGCTGGCAGAAATACAACAGTTAATTCATCAAATCCAGAAAACTACTTTGCAATGTGTAAAAGGGCTCATTCGTTGAATATGCTGCAAGCTCCTTAGTACATCAAACCAACTTATTCTACTTGTAAATATCCTTGGTATTATTCCTCTGTAGAATTTGGGATGGAGGAATTATTGACGAAGTTTAAGGCGCTCTAATGAAGGATCCAAGTGAGCACTAGGAGCTAACTTGGATCTATGTGTTTTGCCGATCATGTGACACTGGATGTTGCATGAGATCGTTAGGCCACAGTATCAGTCGGACGAGGCTGGCCATCTGTGAGGCGAGTTCATATATCGGCAGAACAGATGCCTAAGCGTTCCAAATCTTGTTCTCGCTGACCTCCTCTGTGGGTCATCCTGCCAGCTGTGACTTGTTGCAACCTCAGGACAACCTGGACGTGGCACATTAGTGATATACAGTGAGCTCTAAGCAAGACCACATGAGAGCGGAAAAGTCGCGCAACATATCTGCTTCCACATTTGGTGTCACCAGCGTCTGTACATGCGCTTCACACGTGCTTGCATTTTAGTAACAACCATCAACAACAATCATTGCACTTAGCGATTGCTTAGCATGTGTGGAGAGCAGTTGTCAGAGATGGTAAAAGCGTGTTTATGGGGCACCAATGATACCGCACTCAAGTGTATACCGTCCACCCGTCTGCCAGTGAAGTGGGCTCGGTGGAGCCGATTACTTCGTTCGTCAGCCTATAGGCATCCGAAGTGCTGCTGGATACATTAAAAGTGTTGTGAAGTTAGAGCCAACTTGCGCTCATACAGACTTGCGCAAACGCTACAATTGAGGCCTTAAGGGTCTCCCTACTCTCCAGATGATGAATACAGCAGAAGAAAATGCTTTGACTGGTAAACCATTTCTTATCCTCTCAACAGTTTCTTTTACTGCTGCCTCTTTATTTATTGATCTTGATTCCGGATGCGCTACTATGTTTGTAAACACTGGCGTCAGTGCACATAATGGGCTGAGAAGAGCGTAAGATCGTGCAATGCCCGATGTAGTACGAGAATCCGAGAAGTTAGTGGAGACAGCGCGTGGATACAGTGTGTAAGTAAACTGAAAATTGCACTGGATATTTGTCAAACTGGAATATGGACAGCGCATTGATTAATGATGGTGAACCGGTGACCACGGGTTGGCTGAAGTTTTTCGCGAGTTGTGATGATGTAGGATGTAACAAATGTGGAGCACGAAAGGCAAGCCATTGAGAAGAGTTCAAAGGCAAGCCCAAATTGCATATTCACTGACGCTTGCATTGCCATGCAGTTGAGTGTGCTGCACCCATGACATCGTTGCTATCGTGAATCCGGCTTCGGGGTTAAAAGTAATTCTCGTGATCGTGTAATCATGCGCGATGGTGTTCTGTCTCAAGTGTGCATGCCAACGTCTTCGGTGACCGTGACCCGAGAGATATGGTGAGATGTGCAGTGATGTGCGTCCTATTTCCCGCTTTTGAGGGTAGAACTGCATTTTACTCCCAACTTCCGTTTAATTGCCTACCACACAGCCCATGCGATGCTTTTGTTGTGAATCTTTCCTACCCGACTGGCACTCCTCGTCATTTCGTTCCACTTCTCATCCTACCTTCTCTTCAACCCTGTCTCTTCCCTCCCCTCACCGTTTCCCTTTCATCCTCCCTCACACCCATTGCCGCTTTTCCCGCTGCGTGTATCCAATTCGTGCCTACAACTTCTTGCCTACCTTCCTACACATCAATTAGTCCCATCATATCCACTACCCGCTTGATGCTGTTATGGATTTGAGCCATTACCCTTTGCATCTTTCACAACAAACTTCAACTCCTCACTCGTGGACCTTAAGCAGTACTTGGCGCGCACAACTGTCATCAACGCGCCTTTGAAATGAATTTTTAATAGGAGCTGAAAACGGCATTCAGTACTACCATTCACCCCCAGTCCATCGTCGCGACCAACGAGCATGATAAATCGAAGGCAAATGTAACCTAAATGCAGCAAATGTATTTGGTATTCGTGCTGCCTTCACTTTCTTTGCTCCCATTTTATCCTGCGCTAAAACAAATCCGCACGCCCAATGATATGTGGTGGGCGAAACCCAAGCAATGCCTTCGCAAACTCCACCTCATACCATTACTTCCTACTGCTTCATAAAATATCTCGATGATTTGACAAATTGTAGTGAAATGGAGGGAACATTGGCTAACTGAGGCACAGCGGAGTGATGTCATAGTGTGCAGAGGCTTAACTGCTAGCACAAATGGCGACAAATAATGAGGTGAGGCAAAGGCTCTCACAATGAGGTGAGGCAAAGGCTCTCACAAACCGCCTATACTGCTGCTTGTGCTCACTCTTAGTCGTGAGTAGTGCGGTGCGATTCGGGAGAGTGGGGACGGCAAGGCATCGGTGATTTGACTCAGATGGCTACTTAGAGAGTGCCAAGGCCTAATCGAATTTGTGGCCAAAACGGCAGCTGTCTCGATGGCAGCGAGACACGCTGCTTTCATCCACACACGTAGTGACTTGGTAATGTCTGCTTTCTCGTTTCACTTGGACAGTAAGCAAAGCTGCACCTTTAGATCGTAGCTGGAAGTAATAGCACAGTGATGGTGGTGTTAGAGAGCAATATGCTCTTTTAAAATCCACTTCGACCTCCCTTAAGACACCCCTTTGCCCTGTGCAGTAAAGAGAAAACATCATCCAAAAAAAGAGTGCATTTCTAGCCCGGTGGTAGTACCGGCATATTTACACTTAGTTCATCCTCTATACCGACACGGTTAAGGAAAATGTACAACCATGTCATTTGCTGTGTATCAGTGGTTAACGATAATCTGCCGATTCATCTTGCCTGTGATTGACGGAACCGTCTGCGTTGCCACCGGAGGTCTGGTTGCCATCCACCCCATGCAATGATTGCAGGAGATGCGGATTGGTGAAGTCGAAGTTTGCGAAGAGGTCATTGATCTTCTTGGTCGTAAATCCGGCACGTAGGAGCCCGATTCGACTTGTCGGTTTTTCCTTTAAGTGACGCACCCCATGTCTATCACGGAAGGTACTGCCTGTTATGAGTCTCAGTGGCATACACTTGCGGTAAGCAGCACCGAGGAGCAGGTCATCTTGGGGATCGATGTGGTACTGTCCACGAAAGTCACTGACTTCTAACTGGGAGGGATGGTAGGGTGGCTCTAACTTGCAGGCCACAACTTCCTCCCAGTTGACGTCCTCGTAGAATTGATGACGCTTGACTCCTCCGATGTCCATTCGCCTCCTGTGATCAAGCGTGAGGCAGGCTCTGATAAGGTGATCAAAAGGTGTCAAGGGGTCGCACGAAACGCTTCTCCCGTATTCATGTCCATAAAGCAAAATATTTGTAATCCACAGTCCGAGCACCACTATGGAGAAGAGAACGCCCAGACCCCATACATCCGCCTTCGTCGTGACCTCTATCCCATTCTTTAGCTCTGGCGCCATATATAAGAGTGGTTCAGTTACTTTTGCCAACCTAGGCGGTCTCGTCTCCCACGACATGTCGTATGCGCGGTCAAAATCCGTGATGAAGATGTGCCCCGAGTCAGCGAGAAGCACATTTTCGGGACGGAGGTCTAAGTGCGCGATGTTCATCGCATGGAGGTGCTCTAGACCACATATGATCTCGGAGCTGTAAAATTTTGCCTCCTTTTCTCGGAGTAAGCCAACATTTGAGATGAGATTGCTCAGAGTGAAACCACTTCCTTTGCGCAGCACAAGGGCTGGACCACCACGCACTCGAAGGCTTTGGAGGAGAGAGCCGAGGAATGGTGACTGTTGCTCGGCTTGAGCGAGGCGTACAAGGACGTTGCGTTCTCGAAGTGCACGCCAGACGGCTAACGTGTTTTGCAGGTAAAATCGCTTCAATGCCCACTTTGTGGTCGACATCTTGCTATCGCTCTCTGGATAGGATATCTCGTAGACAACGGAGAAGGTTCCGTATGCTATACACTTCACCACATCAAACTTCTCAGACTTCATTTCCTCCACCTACCGCGAGCTCACCGTTGTGACTGTTGACTGAGCTCGAAACCTATCACCAATGCTATCAGTAGTTGTACGTGAGCCAATCGAATCAGAGCACCCTTCTTATTGGCTCGGTGCGTTCAGTGCGCATCCCCGTTGGTGAGCCACGATTAACGTTGGGAGAAGAACTGACATGGGTTGCTTAACAGCCAGCATGATTCATTCCGTCTCCAAGTGTCAAACATGCGATATTCTGCAAAATTGGTGGCAGGGTTTACTGTATAGGGAATGAGAGTCACCTCAGAGTCCATTCTCTGCATCCATAGGCCAGCCTACGTCATTGATTTACAACGGCAAAATTGCGGTAAATGAAACCTAAACAGGGTGAAGTTGGTGGTGAGCACAGTGGTGAGACTGTGCAAATTGTTCTGATTAAACCTCTGCACTTATTTGTATCTCATACTCCACCTCTCGATTATGGCCTCACGAGGACTTCAAATTAAACCATAGCTGCACTATCTGTGTGACATTCCAAACTGCTCACTGCTACAAGGACACATGTTAAGTCTGCGGACCACCAATTTAGCTGTGACATTTACGACAACAAAGAGGCCCATTAATGTGGAATAATGTGGAATTTTTGCGTGTGCGTGGAGCCCGGTTAAGTGGTGAGTGGGCGGATGATCTCACCTCTCCTCCGTGTCCTGTATGGACGTGGACATTCCAGTGCTGCCTGCATGGACCTCGAGGGCAGAAGTTGATGCGGACGACGCTATGCAATAGCTGTTGTTTGTGCAGAAGAAACACCCCTTTGAAGACACATCTAAGCTATGCATACGATCTGCCAGCTTTTGCGAAGACGTCAAAGGCGTCATCGTTGCCCCTTTCCCGATCAATGACAAGGAGGCTCTGCCCCACTCACTTTTGTGTCTTCCAAGTTAGAGGCTGTGCAGAATACCTGCCTGGCGTTAAAGGCACATATCACGCATTTGTGCGTTTGCCTTCTCTTACTCCACCACAGCCATGTACTCGTCATCTGTCGTTTGTCTTTGGTCACTAGCAAGCGTTCACGTATATTCTTCTATAAAAAAAGCTAAAGCTAATGGCTTGCATTGAAGATATTGACGAATGCGTGGGAAGATGTCAGCTTTAGGCCACAGCATCAGTCGAATGAGGATGGCCAGCTGTGAGGCGAGTTCATCCATGGACAGAATAGAAGCCTGAGCGTCCCATGTTGTATTCTTACTGACCCCCCTGTGAGTCATCCTACTGGCTGTGACATGTTGCGACCCCAAGGCAACCTAGACGTGGCACATTGGTGATAAGCAGTGAGCTCCAAGCTAGACCACATGAGAGCAATCAAATCACACATTACCTTTGTCGTAATTTTCCTTTGCTCTGGACGCCTCTGTCGCAATGTCCGAAGTCCTAATGCTTGGTCACCTTGCGAGTTTAGATCACTGTTAGAGACATTCCTTTAAGTGCTGTACGTTTTTGCTCATATAAATTTCGCTTTGATCAGCATAAAGGCAGAAACGCATTTTGGTCAGCAACGAATTCGGTCTGCAGCTTCGTTTGACTCAAACATGCAATCAACCATTAGACATGTCCTGTTGTTCCCTCACTACGCACGGTAACAGTGCGAATTGTCCTAAAGCGTGGATCGAGTATGCACTGATTGGCTCCATAATACCCAGCTGATGGGGTGAGCTGAATCCCTCATCAGTGGATTGGGAAGAGATTCAAGACTGTGTCAGTGATGGCATCCACTGTGCGCTGAAGCGTAACACCCCAATCGTGCAAGCATCAAGTGCTGCCACTTTCATAGCGCATGTGCCCACGTCTTCCACACCTCTGTGATGCATGTGCATCGCACAAGATGTGTCTAATGCTGCATAACAGATTGCAACATGGCTACTTTCGATGCAAGGAACATGAGTCACCAAATTCTCAGCCTTTATGTAGGCAGTTTCTACTAAATCAAGGTTTGGCATTTAATTGTTCCTGTTTTGACGATGAAACGGAGTGAATTGTGCAGTTAATAGGTACTTACTCTGCACGCATCGCATTCAGAGAACATCCTGGGTACAGTGCGGTTTCTAAGCCAAATGCAATAAGGCAGATAAAATAACTGAGAATATCATGTACCTGGAGGAATCACACGAATGCCCGATGCATTAATACCAAAAAGGCAAAATGTTAGGCTTAGTTCAGGCGGTGAATTCATGCGAGAATATTCAACTGTATGTCAATCGCGTTTGAGTCTATTCGATACGGACAATGCAAATTATCTATAAACTACGCTATAATTGCGAATACTTTTCCACCAAAAACTTCAGTTTATTGTAGGAAATAAATTACTTTAAATGCATGAAATGCTGATGCACTTCAGAGCACATTTGCAGCACAGAGGACACCTTAAATAGTCTATAAATAGGGCTTTTATATTCTGGTGATCTGAGCAGCTAATTGAGTTTAGGCAATAAAACTGGCTATCGACAACTAGAACAAACACAATACATCTAGCCTCACGCAATTATTGCAATTATTTCATATTGTTGACTCTATACATATATATAAATTACGCACTTGTCAAATGGCTGTGTACCGGCAGATTTATGCACATTTCTTTGACAGCGAAGTCTTTGAAGAAGCAACTGACCATGTAGTGGTTTTGTGAGCATATTGTCATAGGAGGCCGACTTTCGACATCCGGCCGGAATTCCCTGCAACCACAATTTATTTCACCACAAGTAAGCGACCTTACTTAAATAACGTTCTTTACACGTCTACCCGCAATTGCCAGGTGCTATAGGAATGAGTTGTAATCGGCTTCATTTGGGATAACCATCATGAAAGGAACGATGGTTATGCGTATTGGCTAAAGGCCGCTTAAATTATGTGGTGCAATAATCCATTTTATATTGTTAACAACTTTTTAACAGTGCAAAAATATGGAAATGGAACAGGCGTGAACAAAACCTTATGACATCAAAGGAACAGCAAAAACCGCGGGATCAAATGAACTTGAGTCTAGTTGCTAGATGGCAAAATTTTATGCTTCCATCGCATCTGCCATTGATGCAAAATCATTAAATCGAGCAGTGGAATTTCAAAATGTTATAATTTATATAGCTTTCTCCATGTAAGTGAAAATTTTAAAGTTGCTTACAAAATGTGTGATTTATGAAGCGATAATAAAGGTCCGCCTACACTCATGTGTAGCAGTGGAAATTCACTAGCTGCAGCTCATGAATGCTTTCACGGCCATAAAGTCTGCATTACTTGCTGCTATTTCTCCCAACGTTAAGAATCTAATAACAGTGTAACCAGAATTTGCCTTCGGATTTGTACGGTGAGTGAATATATTCGTATTTATTGGCCCAACTATCGAAAAAGCGCCAAAGCTACGCACAGTTTTATTGCAGTAAGCACCATGTCTATTATTCAATCCAAAATGCAGACTGACATTTAGTGTGGCGTGGACCCTGCTTATTGCAAGAATGTCCTAGGCTTAATCGCCACCAATTCAACGTCCTCCAGAAAATTTTCCAAGACAATAACAACACTAATTTCTTGGATCCAAGTAACACAGTGCTAAATCGACGCTTAAGTACCATTTATAATTGTTGTGCAGTCAAAAGCGTGATCATTTGGCTAATAATGCACGAGAGTGATATGGGCCTACTAAACTAAACAGAAAGCAATGACGCCATTGCAATCGTTTGGTAACGACAAAATCTTTTGAACGATGCATACCACTTGTGGCAACAATGCTCTTATCGCTGGAATTTGATGCTAAAATGAAAGCCACACCTGCTTTGGACGGACCACGACTTCGTCGGTGGTACCGAAATTGTCGAAAATACCATCCCTTGCAATACTCTGCTTTCACTTCGGTCATTGTGAATCACTGGCTACAACACTAGAGATCATCAATGAAAATCGTGATTTTTTATTTTCGTGTTTACTTCTCATGGTGAATCATGCCAATTTACCTTATTTCATCCCAGATCCTTACTCAGCTGTCCTTCTTGTCTCTTTCTCTCTAAAAATTCACGAGATTCATTGCATGACTGGTTGCCGGTGTGCTGAATTGCTCTTAATCACTACGCCAGCGACTTTCATTCAAACTATATGATTTGCGCCCAGCAATTTGTGCGATTTCCCTCTATGTTGGTAAACCCAAGTTTGATGGTAAAAACTAGGACTTGCTGGAATTTCGGTGGCAGTCTTAGGAAGAGCGTTTAGTTGTGTAAGCCCGCATGAAGAGAATAAAGACATGAAGGTCCGAGAAAACGCAATTTTTAATTTTAACGACGCACTGCTTACCAGAATTTGTTAGCCAAGCAAGGTACGCGCGCACATGGGTCGTATGTGGGTCCATTTCTTGCATGACAATCTCTACTGCATTTATTTTACACAATGATCAATCACTTTTACAAATTGTCATACATTTCTTTAGGAAATTCTTCGTGCCTTAATGGCGATGCGAGTTGGCACGGTTTCTCCAAACTCCACCTTCACATTTTGCAAAACGCCCCACTTTGCACCTTTAGTTTGTATGAGATGAATGGTATTTATTGAGCAAATGTTCGGATCATCGACAAAACTGTAATAAAAACAACGGTCAGTTTGTTTGAGCAGCATCAGTCTGACGTTGATCACTTGATTACACTGCCTTCTACCCGAACTTGATTGCGTTCAATGTAAGAAGCATAAGCCACCTCTACCTCAGCGAACACAGAAGAGAATGGAATGAGTGGTTGAGCCAAAATAACACTCTGACCTAATTGTGGTTCGAAAGACTGTCGCAGCGAGGCAGATGAAAGAAAGTTGAGTTGACAGCAGGAATATTGGCGCCGTAGACAGTGTAAATAAGTCCATAAATTACGGTCGGACAACGCTCTACACTGTTCAAATTCAGCCAGATGGCAGAACTCTCCTTGAAGGTCTGTACCAAGCCTGATTTTATTTGATGGCCATTGCAAGTAAAGACAAGGCCTGAAGACAATATATTTTGTGAATTATTTGTTCTTAGCCCTAAATGTAAAAAACATCTATCACAAACTATTAAAGGACCATGCAGTTTGTGACGCTGCACGGATGAGAGCATGTCCGAGGTGATGCAATGAAGGCATGAGATTGCGTTATTTGTGGGACTGCTGGACCCTCAAGAGATACGGTAAGTCTCCGCCCGGAGCTAGATTGGATCCATGGCTATTCCTATACAGCCAGTTATCAGGAGCTTAATGTGTGTGGTGTTGATAGGGAGTAGGAACAGTGACTCCTTCCTCCAACACTGGAAAACCTTTCCATGTAGGTCTTACCAGTAAAGCAGAATTTTACTTTTAAACACTGCCTCCTTTTGTGACTCACTTAGAATTTGTAATTAGGATATTCAAATTTAAGAACGCATTCAACTACCTTAAAAGGCTTTCTGTATATTGACATTCATGCTAAAATGCAAGTATTTTGCTCAACACCGATGCCAGGATAAAATTGAGCAAAAAAGATGTAGGTGTGAGATACTTTTTCTGCGTGGCACACAGACGAGATGACAGACAACGGACGACGGGCGCAAAATACTTCACCAAAATCTAGGGTCAACTTGGGGGCTGTGGAACACAACAACTGAGAGAAATTGGAGCTACCGTGTGTAGATTGTGATCAAAATTTATTCACCCATCTCGAATGGAGAGGAGCGAATGAGCGCCTTTTAGTACGTACGCATATTAAAGGCGATCGGAGCCACCCGATGAGGCTCGAGTGGTAATAATGATGGCAACAAAGGTTTGGGGGAAAGGTGTAAGTTGGCCTGCAGTAGAGCTCTTTTGTGCTCGATAGTTGGTTGGGTAGATGGAGTAGGGGACCACAGAGGGATGGGAAGCAAGTGACCTGTCATTCATAGCTTGAGTGACCTTTCCTTTTAGCAGCGTTCGGTTGATTTGCGCGTGGAAAAAGGGATCTAGAACACCGAAGGAAGAGGGCACGCCTGAGAAGAATGTGAGAAAGAAAGGAGGAGAACATGAAAAGAATGGTGACCTTGCTCCGACAGATTAAAATTCGCAGTGAAAATCATTGCATTCTGAGCGTCTTCATATAATCAACTAGTGCCTAACCAGGTAGGGGTCAGCCAATGGTTCACCAGCTAGTGCTTTAACACAATAAAAGTATGCATTGAAGTCGCTGCGGAGTCTTTTGCGATTTTACAAGGACGCAGCAAATATCCTTCCAAGAACGAATGGTCATGAAATGGATCCGACACAATACTGCCTCAGTATAGACGAGAGATTGTATCTGTTTGTGACAGTTGGTGCTCTCTGCACAGTTGGGGATTCGGTGCACTCCATCAGAGAAGTTCGAGCATTCGAGATGACGGACTCAGAGGCTGAGAGCATGTGGATCGCTTTTAAACTGTCCATGTACCTAAAGTTTTTGAATAGCACAATTTATTAAGACCTTCCATCAAACACTTTATGATTTGCTTCTGTTTGTCTTTGATCCTCCACCCAACCCACATTTATGGGTAAATCAGCACCATTGTGTTGATATCAAGTTTGCCGCTCCGCTTCAAATTTGAATTTAGCTTATAGCTGCCACAACGGAAACAGATCATAGCTATTTGTGACGATGGTTTGAAGCAAAGTTGGTGAGTCTGAATGACTGCAGGCTTTTGTCAGGTCATGCTAACAACCTAGCATGGACCACCTAGCACCAGTGTGACACCTGTAGGTTTACCGAGGTCGCAACACGTTGCAGTCAGCAAAACACAAGATATCCGAAAATCCATCTCCTTGACAAATAAACATGCCTTACAGTCATAGCTGCCCAGTCATGTGGCATCTGGGTAAAACTATTGGGCGAAATATGCATCCTAGATTATTTACTCACAACTCGGGATTCAAAATAAACATGATTTAACCTAAGCTGAACTAGTATGGGAGAAGCATGCGACGTAACTGTTTCGACAGAGACAAACTGGCCCCCTGGGTTGGCAGTACACGGGTCCCACCACAGGTTACATGCTCTGCCGGATACTCTCCCACTACGGTTAAAAAGGTATTGCAAATGTCTTTTTTTTGAATCTATATCGATGGCTGCCTTTTTGATGCCCACAGGTAGAATGTCGAATAACGTCAAGTAAAGTGACTGTTTACAACAGCCACAGCACACACTGCGCATTCTCTTGCGCATTGGATACCAAATGCGCCACGGCAAACCAACTTTATTGTTGCTCAGACATGAGAGAGGGGAAGCACACATGAAACATTAAGGCGAGTTGAAAATTCCCACCCAATGAATGGGTGCGACAAAGACTGAGGGTACGAGATACACAAACTGACATCCAGTGTGGGCTGTCTCGTGGGTCGACCCCCACTCCTGAAGTGCATCAAGGGAATTGCAGAGAGAGAGGGCACCAAAGGAAGGTAATGTCAGCCTGCCTGCTGGTGCAGGCAACAGAAACCCAAACAGCTCCAGCAGAATAAAACGCACCGATCATCAGCCCTTGTTTAAACATCTCTTTAGAGCTCTCAAAATCATAGTCAGATTAGTGCCGCAAAGAATTTATGCATGACATCCATTTAGCATCGTCGCAGGTGAAAATCAAATAAGTCGACCCAACAGACAGCAGGATGTGATTTGATTGGCTTGCGCAAAAGAGCTTTTGGCAGTTGTGTCGGTTTTTGAAATCAGTCGATCTGCAAGGGTCAGTATTGAGTGAGCGCAAGGTATGCGAACCGGTAAATTTGGTGCAGTAAAGTTTATTTCTCGTGGGTCCTACTCCTTTGTCTATGAGGTGGTCTGTACACAAGGATGTGACGACACCAGGGCAACAATGACTTGTGCATTGAAGCGCTTCTAATTGCAAAACAGCTCTGCAGTTCGATGTGCTCTTCGAGAACACCGCATCCTGGTGCGACTCGCTAGGAGGGAGGAGCAATCACCGTTTCTGGCTACGCTTTTTCAAAGCTTTCTAATTCGCGGGGCTCCAGCCCTTGTGTTGCGCAAGGGAAGCGGATTCAACCTGCGAGATCTCATCTCATATGTTGGCTTGCTTGGGGAAGTTCAAATAATACTCAGTTGCTTTAAGAGATACTTGGCAGACGTTGTAGTGAGACTAAATAGGAGGAGCCAAGACGTGACCGACTGACAATCAAATGCTTTGATGTCTAGTTCCGTGACTACCGAGCATAACAGGATTAATTGATGGCTGAGACAACTTTGTACAAGTGCCACAAGGTTGCATTTGCTGTTAAGGTGGCGGACGACACCTGGATGAAGAACTGCAAGTAACTGCGTGTACAGGATGTCACACTAAAAATGGAGGAGGTTAACACAGTGTGCGACTAATGGACACTCTACCAGACACCTCTTAAGTAGCATCTTAATTCGCGAACCTCTATCTGCATTAAGGTACACTCCACAGCAAGAAAACTGGTTGGCCTCATACACGAAACATGACGGTGGTATGAGTAGCGATGACCCAAAATGCGAGAATCACACAATACTATAGAAAATTGCCCTTCCTAGCTTTTGCTGTGAAAGAAGTTGCTGTGGCCATTTCTGTCCTTTAATCTCTAATCAAGTTTACCGTCATTCGCCTGCTACATAACCTGTGTCGATTTCATTCATCCTATAGGCGAGCTATTTTGTGATTGGTAAGAATGACCCAGAGGTTACTAACTGATAAAAACGTCAATCGGCGGGGCATGAAGAGGATGAGAAGGCTGTGTCAAAAGAAGACTCTTCAATGCATAAGCGTGATGTCTTCTGAAGCTGCACTCTGTCTACATTAATAACTAGTTCGCTGTAGTCTCAACCGCAGTAAATATGGCAATCATGGCCTTCACTAGTTTTACCTATCAGTACACACTTAATTCAAGCAGTCACTCACATACCTCATAAATTTTTGGTAATTTGATTAAATAAACGGTCGCTCTCCCAATCTTGGTCATCACTTGGTCATCAGCCTAATCTAAAGGAAGATGGGTGCTTTCCTATTTCCTTCTAAGAGACAGAAGATTTTTACCATGTCTGATTGCACTACTGCAAAGCTACCACCGAAACTACTAATCGAGGTGTTACAGTTAAATTTGAAAACAGGCTCACAAAATGTGTGAGAGTGTTAAACCACAAGAGGTGGGATGTAGTGAGGTTGTTTAGATGTGAAATGGTTGTTAAATCATGCCTTTTTAGCAAACTGACTGAAGAGGAAACAGAAGGTCTCTTTTAACTCATTTCAGGTGGTCACACTGGCTGTCTACTCCTACTTCCTGTCATCCATCATTGGTCGGCAGTTCATCGTCAACACATCGTATTACTCAGAACCATTCAGGAGAGACTACTATGTTCTGCTATATACGGTTCTCGAGTTCATTGTGTACATGGGATGGCTGAAGGTGCGTAATCCATTGTTGTCTTACGTGAGCTAGACATTTTGTACAGCAGTCACATGTGTGGAGAAATAAGTTCTATCATTAATGAACTAGCAAATCAAAGATCTGCTAAAATCCACAAATTTTCGCCTTGTTGATGCTTGTCATTTGCATAGGAGTAGAAATAGCAATGAGATTTGAGGTAAGGGTAGGGGCCATTTATTCGGCGCTTCAATTCAACTTGCACCTACTGATGGCACGCAATGAGGTGTGCTATTGCCTTGGCAGCGACACGCCGTGTGCTAAAACAACATAGGCACAGGGGCCAGAAATGCCTTACTTCTTCAATATAGGTTACTTTATTGGCGTGCAGCCATTGTAACCATTCATCGCTTCACTTTGTGATTACCTTAAAATAAGTCGATTGAAATCACGTCTGAATCCCCCACAGGGTGCTTTTAAGGACTAGGTAGGGACGGCATACCGCCTTACGACCAGTAACTGGTAAGTGTTTGTGGCGTAAGCTATTCCCAATTTTGACGATCAAATGAGTGGATGATAATTTTTGCGGAACAAAGCAAGTTTAATTTGAATTTGATAGGAGAAATGCCGGTGACAGGTCATGAGGAGATCCGGTCAACACACAGCAGACTTCACTGATGCTTAGAGGAAGCTCTTTTTCTGCGCGCATGCAGCAACCTAGTGTGACTTCCTTTGCACCAAATACCCTATAGATGTGTAGGCAGAGATGAATTCAAATTAATTGGAAGGAGTTGCATCAGTGGTGGTATTCTGACACATGAGTGGATAGTTGATGGCACAAATGATCGTTTAGATAGTAGCGCATGAGATCCTTTCCACGGCAATGCCCCGCATACCATCATTTGACTTCTACTTACTTTAACCTCGAGAGTTAGATCTGCAATCCTTCGAAAAGTCCGACAATGCAACGTGCGGCAGTGAAAGAACGAGGCAACTCTGCATGCCAATTCAATTATCTGCGTCCAATTAATGTTGAGTAGTTCAGCGCTGGTAAACGGCACTGTGTGCACCTTTGTGACTCCCTGTAAGCCACTTCGTTACAAGTAGCACTTCGCCAAACTTCCAAATACTAAGGCTCAACTCATGCCTGTCAACAACATGGAATATTCCACCAGCGTTATTGCTAACGCTTCTAGCAGCGGCTGCACAAAGGAATACATTTACTGCCACCTTGAATTTTACCGGCGTAAAAAGAAAAAGGTGTTGTCGGAAACAGACAGTGAAACATTGCAATTAATCAGCCTTAAGTCAGATAGTGAGATAACACAGATACATCAGATTTGTGACGTAAAATAAGCTTTTTGTTCAATTAGTCGTATTGTGCGGAGAAAAAGCATTAAGCCAATGGCAATCTAATGGCTTTTTAGTCTTTAAAATGTTAAATTTTGTATTGGGTTTGCAGGCAACACTGAGAGACTTGTACTAAAGAGATAACTGACACATGGTACAGGGTCGGTAGAGAATAAAAAGCGCCTCTTAGTTCAAGGATTCAGTGCATTGGTCGTTGAGATGCTGGTCAGATTCGCAGGTGCTAATTTTGCGTAGTAAACTAATTGGATTTGCATAGATAATGCGCCCAACACTCTCCTTGCCCTAAGCAAGCCGTAGAGATGTCACATTCTATGTTGATTGGGTGCTGCGACCCAGCTTAATGCTGTTTTTCAAGAACATTAAGACATTTCGCTCAATCGTGCTCTGCAGACAAGTAGAGAAGTCTGCAAAAATACAAACGAGCTGGAGGCATTTAAACCGGTCACAGGTCATTTCCTTCAATCCGAGTTGCCTAAACTGATTATTGGCCCTATTTGCGTCGCTCATAGAGTCCTCATTCTGTGCTATGATACATCAAGGCAATTGCAATTCAGATTGTCTTGCTGCACTTATGCTGACGCAACAAAGCCTAATTTTTGTGGACACAGGCAGCCTAACATTTGTTCTTGTATCCGAATGCCTGGAGTTACCGCTAAGATCAGAAAACCATCTTCAAGGAATAGAAGTTAATACTGACGGCAAAATAACCAGCGGATTGGCACTGGCCAGCGTTTGCACAACTTGTGCCTTCTGAAGGACCCCTGCTTCAGCTACTGTCCAGGCAGTAGTTTGAGCCCTGATGTATCCGTGATTCGACTCCTCCGTTCAAACCGCAATAAACTACGAAAATCTTTCTAAGCAGGAGGAACTTGTGCCAATTTTCTAGCTAGCGTTTGGTTTGAAAGTGACGGCTTTCTACGAAGCAGGTTAATTTCCTGATCAATTGTTCAAAAGTGGTCATTGTATGGCTAATATCTGTCAAACATCAATAAGTAAACAATAAAGATTAAAAAGGAGAGAATTTCTAGGCATACAGTTTTAAAACCCGACTGCTATTTTTCCTATTAATTCAGAATCATTATATTTCAGGCTGTAAGGCACCATGTAAGAACATAACTTGGTTCTTCTTTATTAACCTTCCCTTTTTAAAGCCCAAGCCTTGAACCATCATCGTTAATTTGTATCCTTTTTGACCTAAAAGGTGGTTGAAACCTTGGTAAATCCAATAGGCGAGGATGATGAAGACTTCTACATCATCGCCATAATTGGTCTCAACTGGAGTGTAAGTGGGAAAATAATTCAAAATTATTACGCATTTTTGGATGGCAAAATGTCTCAGTGGTAGAGGTGACGCATGACTTATGTCACAGTATGTTTTAGAAAAAGATAAATATAATAGTGAATTACGATAACAAAGCAAAATGTGTGATGCATAAGCTCAAACTTCCTTGGAGTCAATTTGGCGATGCTACGGGGAAATCACCATCAATGACATGAGTGTTCGAGGAGGATCGACATTAACCAATATGTTTAGTTTGTCCTCTCTAGAGGAGTGATTATTTCATCACCGGTGTGATAGATTTAGTGCAATTCTGAAGTCTAGTAAACTACCAGTAACAGTCACTACCACAGAGAGTGATGCTTTCAAACTTTTCCTTTGTTTCCTTCCTATCACGAGAAGAGTATGGAATGCGTATAGTGGACAGTAATTATCATTCAACCGAACTTGTCCGGGACATATTCTGGAATTCAGCTAACGTTAGCCTGCTGCATACAGCTGACTCGAAGAAACTTCACTCATCGCAAATGGTTGGCTCGGTTTTCAACATTGAGTGAGTATGCCCTTATGAAGAACTCGCCCTAAATTATGTACGATCTACAATCGCCACTTATAAGTAATGTCCAACTCAGACTAATGCATCCATATAAATAGGCACAATTTAACTATTTCACATTCGTAGAATTTATTTTTGCAATTTTACAATAGAAGTATTGATTAGCCATTGTCAGAAACTTTAGAGTAGCCATCATAATTCACCTTCAGTTCCCTCAGTATCGAATGTGCTTTTTCGATCAAAACTTTGAGGAGCAGCGAGGTTAGGTTTTATTACTGTGAGTTCTGGTTTTCTAGCGTTTTAGGAACCAACCCTCATGATCGCAACTTCAGTGCATGCAGTGCGGTGAATCTTCACACGGTGAGGCTGATTAATGCACCCGGGTTAAGGCCAAAAGTTTGAAAACAAGACAAAACCTAATGTTTTGAGCACATGGCGTAGCTGCTATTTTAACAGCAATGTTACTAAAAGAGAGTCTTTCTATACCTCAATCAAGGGATAAAATTTAGCTGAATTGGAATCTTAATAGAGTTGTGGATCAGAAGATCATCATGGCATACTACGAGAGCCACTGAGACTTCGATTAAAGCCGTCGAACGGCCTGGAAATGCACAATCTACCAGATGACTCATCGTCTACACCCTGCAGCATTCAAAGCTCCGTAATTTCACCATCGACCAATGCTGGAGAGGCGACTCTTCCAGTCTTGGCAGAGGTGGACGAAGAAAGCAACCCGGATGTGAAGGGACATCCTGGCACATCACGTGGGGATGGTGGTGAACAAAACCAAATTGATGACCAAGATGGCAATATCTCAACTCCGGAGAATGAACAAATCACTTCAAAGCCAAAAAATTCCTTTTCGACCATGAAGTGACTTGTATCCATTCTCTCAAGCTCTTAATGTCGCATGTGTCAACCGATAAGCTCATCCGTTGGATACCTCATAACAAAGTTCAATGAGATTTTTCTGATTTTGCCCTTAGTATAAACACAATGGATTGCTAGAGAAGGTTTGAAGTCGAAAATGAATTGATAAAGGTGTTATCCCCTGCAGTGATAATAACAAAACTGCTAAGGTCGACTCAAATTTTGCTCTCTTTTTGGTCGTACGCGCTTCACCATGAGCAGTGATAGAGGGATATTGGAGTAGAAGGAATATTATTTTGAAAGAGCGATGCACAAGTTTAGCACAAGTCCTTTTCATGTTGCAGGACACATAAACCGGATGTGATGAAACCTTTTTAGTGTGCTGCTTGGACACCGTTTACGGGGCTTTGCGGAGCATTCTTAGCACATGATTAGCTTTAAAAATGTTTTAATGCTCGCATTTTAAGTCCTTTTAGGCTAACCATCGCATAAACTGCTCAAAACTCTAAAGTTTTAGATGTACTAGCGTGAACATTCGACCGTTGTACTGAATTAAGCTAGATGTCTCTGAAGAGCATCATCAGAGTTTATCGAAGGGAGATAAAAGCATGAATTGGGATGTCTAGGAACTTGATTCACTCCTCATTCGATACTGTTGAGGGGCTATCTATTTTACGATGCCTAACAGTGAAGGACTTTTAACATTCCCTGTGGATTTTTACGCATGCTCCCCATTGTCCTTGCTCAACACTCTAACTAGTGTCTATTCCTCCTGCGCCAATATGCAAACGCGTTAATTTACGCAAATTTGATTATAAGTTTATAAAAGAATGCGATATGCGATATTTAGAAATAATTTTATTGCAGGAATGCAGGAAGACAGAAGGACAGGTGTGGTGCCAAAGTGATCAATAACGACCATCGTGCCCATTCTTCGACTACAAGTCGCCACAGATACTCGATGCTGCTCAGGAAGAAATAATGCAGCCCTTAACGCCAGCTCATTTATGCGATCTTGCTGAAGGCTCTATAAGAATTTCACTGGGTATTTTTCACTAAATCAAGCCTAAATCGACTTCCGTATGGTTCAAATCACAGACTTGAGAACCAAGTAGGTATCCAAAGTACGATGGAATAACAGTCGTGCTACTTTTTTGGTGACAGTCCTTATAGTTCAGTCCGTCAGAGCTCAAGCTTATCTCTGCGACTACTAGGCAGCTAAGAGAACATCACAAGCATTACGGGACCGAAAAATGCAGTGTTATTACTAGGCAGAATTTTATTTGCATTTTGTGCAGATGAAACACGCGGAAGATATCCTGACTAATGAATTTTACACCTCAATGGTTGGAAACATAGTTTGGTGATCGTGAATTTTTTTTGAACTTGTGAGCAATAAAAGCATTTATTTCGGAACAAGCCATTTCCAAATTAAATAAGTTACTCGTGCTTCCTAAAATGGAAATGTGCCTATCTGTGATCTTTGAAAATTCTTAATTTTACATTCCTGCACTGTCATAAAAGGTGAGCAATTTGGCTTGCAGTTTATACCATCAATACAGCTAAGCAGGTTTAATAGAGGTACAAATTGTTCAGTAGTTCGAACTCATGCAGTGCCCCAAGACTAGTCTTACGCCAAAAAATACATAAAACCCGGGCAAAATACGTACTGTCATTACATGGCAAGACTTAGGTACCATTGGCGCGGCCCGGAAATCATGCAGACCTGCCGCAATATTGGTGGCCCTATGGATTTCCTTTTCGACGTGGATATATAAAAAAAATTACTGGATAATCTAGATAAAATGCGAATTGTCGTCATCATGCTTAGGCACTCATAGTGTTGCTGGCAGGCCTCTTTATCTTGTTCAGCGGAACGTACTTGCATTATGCATGATTATACACCAATGTTACGGAAACAGGATTTATGTGGCTACTTCCAATACAATGGACTGCTGTCACTAAGAGTTTTAGTTATTCTCCACGTTTAGCTGCATGCTATTGACTCATGAAAGCCTTGCGAACCATCTAATTATAGTTAGATTTTGTCAAGTCTAGTTTCATTATGCAGACTCTATAACTAAAGTAGATGCGTGTTGATATGATACCATAATGGTGACCAAATACAAGTGGCCATTGATCTCACACATTTAGGGGTGCAAAACCATCAAGTCTGTCTTAACTAAAGTGGGATAAGTTTATAATATTGGGAGCAAAAGAGGATCGGTAGTTTGTATTGCGTTGAAATATATTTCATCAGAATAGCGCATGTAATTGCCATCGTGGTGTAGCCTCCTCAAAACTCACGATTCTTTTGATTTCCTTAGGCATGCTTACTGGTCACTAAGCTATGCGGTGGTCGTGACTGAGTGATTTTGCAAAGGCTGCAAATCAAATAGTACCACAAGTTGGTAGTCATGCACTAGACATGAATGTGTCTTAGGATGGAGGAGCAAGTTGACATTCGGCTCTTTGTTTCCATCCTCAAACGGCTCGGCCGTTGCCTAAGGGTCCAAGGCTACCAAGATTCTGAGACTGAATAATTGTCAGATGTCAAGTACATTGTATTTTTTATAGGAGGGGGTGCATAATTTTCAACAACTGCTATGTACCTGATCGATTATGCAAGATAAGTTAACAAATCCGTGTCCATGTGTGTGCATTTGCATGCGTAGAGATGCAATTGGATTGGGTCGAGATAGTAGCATCCCAAATTCAACCTCGTAATGCAGTCTGCATCCTGCAGCTTTAGCTTCTGGGTTGGGAATCTGTTCTTTATGTGTGAGTTGCACTTTGAAGCAGGGATGATTGGATAAACTCAGTGCTAAGGATGCACTATTCAGGCACCAAACCTCTTAAATAAAATTAAACATGACATTTTTTTAAAAACCGATTCTATCCCTATTTAGAATGGCTAACATCGAAGGAACTTTAGTCTTGCCGTTGAAGAAGATGCAGTGTGGACGCCGCAACTTCCATTCTACCCATGAGGCTCTTTTTATATCATTTGAGTAAAAGGGCAAAAGTTTCATAGCGATTGCAATTCATTGATCTAAAATATTTAATTTGGAGACGAAAACAAAGAAAAAGGGGAGAATAATGGCCCCCTCATCCTATTAAGTCTCGCAGTTCCCCGTTCGGACTAAGGACTTGGAAATTCTCTCCTCTAAGATTTTACTGTGCCTCAGTTTAATTTTTGTCCAATCGCATCCTTGTCCTCTGCGTGCCTTGGTGTTTAGTTCTCCACTGTTCAGTGTAAAACAGCAACACGGGATAGGTATACAGTCCCGCTATTGAGGCTTCTGCCCTATAGAGTTTGGCGTTTCAGGGCCGATTTAAGTGGCCAAGGCTTTTGAGCGAAGTGTGGTGACTAGCTCAAACACAACAGATCATTATATTCACTAGTTGCATCTGATCCATGAAGGATTTCACTGCTCCTTTTCTTGAGCATCTGGTAGGATGGCTATGGTGCTAGAAGGTTGTTGCATGTAGCTTGCCGATTTAATCATTGTTTGCTTGCACGCCGTACTGCTCACCCCTTTCGCATATGCCAATTAGTTGGCCACATTTTCTTGTCCTTTAATGAATTTAAGGAAGACTTTGCAGTCTACAATGCCGTTGCGTACTCTTGCTCATATCTCTCGATCTTCTTAACATCTTATCAGCACTGCCTTCATTGTAGGATTCTTTACATCTAACGCTGTGTAGGACATTCTCCTCAACCCCTGATACCGCGTTTACTGTGAACGCAAGTAAATGTCCACTTTGCTCTGTTTCTTTCTTCTCCATTCTCTCCTAATCTGAGTTGGTATGCTTCGACCTGCTCAGGTTTGTTAATCTTCTTGTAAAACCGACCTAGATATAATGATTATGAGTTGATTATAAACGGGGGCTCATCCATTGAGCCCATCATAGGCATACCAATGGAGGAGCACTCCACCACATATTCGATGCTATTGATGAATCCGATGTGAGAGCAGCCCTTTTTCACCAATTTTCTGAAGGTTAGTACCAGCTCAACTAGCTCGAAATCGTTTAAGCAGTCACACAATGTGCATTCGTGCAGAAAATAATCCAATTCAATTTTGTGGTTAGCGTAGAACACTCGCAAGTACAGCACTATAAGTTAGCATGTGCTGGTTTTGCTTGGAATGATGACAAATATGTGAGATGTAGTATGGGCAGACGAGGGGCCTTGCAACCACCGTCTCAAAGCCCCAAGACGTTAGTCGATTTTCCCACGTGGATCACCGCCCTATTGTCAGGCTAGCGTAGGATGAATGAATTGCGCGCCTGCTTCAGTCACCATTGAAATATGTTTGATGCGAAGGCTACTAAATGAAGACCCTGATATTACCTCCTGTGTTTAGTTCCACGTTATGATATCACCTTCATCAGTGCTGAGTTTCAGCCCTCTCCATTATTTCCCTCTTTTATTTTCCATGCTTTAAGACTGCTTTCACCCCCAAACACACACTTGAATGAAACGCATATATTTGGGCATTTCAGGTGTGCGTCTGCACGAGTTGTCTATTTCCACATTAGGCAAAGTATTCTCAAGTTATAGAGGGGATAGAGGTTGCATCTGTGTTCTCCTTACTGCTACGCGTCTCTCCCATCAAAGCATGATACCCTTTGGGGAAATGTACATTATCATCCTTAAAATCTTCTGCTATCTGGACTAGGTGTGTAAACCGGTTCCCACATTTTAGCTCTAATGTGCACGTGAAAATGCAATGAATGGATAAATTTGCGCGTCAAAAATGATAGAGTATTAGCAGTGCACAACGATGCAATATTAAGATGTAAAAATATATATGTGCGTAAATGGCTTTGTCAATCTTAAGTTGCTAGGATTTGGTCATGCGGAGCATTACAAGACATCCCTTAAGTCAACTCACTTAGGCAGTTTCACATTAGCCCAGCTGAATAAAAGGATGGTACTGGCCCTAACTACTTAATGACGATTGTGAGAGAAAGAGCCCATTTACATGGTTGCGTGTCATCACCATGGTAACCAAAGCGTGAAAGAATAAAACACCCACCTGTTGTAAACTTTCATTGGCTTCCCTAACACTGCCTGTAAGTGTAAGACAATTGTTATCAAAGGCATAAGATGCCATCCAACGCTAATGGTGTTCCTCATTGTTAAAGTGCTGAAGGAAAGCAGTTGTCAGACTGCTGTGGCCAAATCGCTGCATTGCAGGAAGCTTATTAGCAATGGTCCATTGACACTTGCAGCTTCCTTAGTATCTCATTCCACACAAAGGCCAGTAACGAAACAAGACCAAACGAGGGTAAAGTTGACAACACGATTGAAGAAGTACTTGTGGTTTATTCTAGAAATCGATGATACCCGCGAATGAGCATTGTCTAGAATTTCGAATATTATCTCACATGATCCCTTGCATAATGCATTTCAGTTTAAAAAGGACACAGCTTTTGACGTCCACACTGAATCCTTTGCACGTACTATCAGTAATAAAGTGAATGGCTTTCTCCCCATATCGCATATGCACCTTTGTTTCCAACAAATGTTATGCAAACAAGTGTAAGCCACGATTTGGCAGGAGCTCGTAAATATCACGCCATCTTATGGGTGTCGTATCATGTTAGGACCTTGGAACTCCAAGCGCAATTGATGGCATAGAGCTTTACAACTATTTACATGACGCCTTACAATTTTTAACCAAGTGAACACATTTTGAAGAACGTTAGATAAAAGAAATATTTTTATCTCCTACGTTGGACTCAGATAAGTGGCGTTTCGACGAACTCGCTAACAAGTCCATTTTCGGACGCCACCACTGATCCTCCGAAAAGCAGCACTAGTCTTTCGTTGAAAGCGACGCCATTCAGCCAGTACGAGTACATCTCCCCGCCTACCAAATTCATCCAGTTTTTTCGACAAACTCCTTTGTCTCTGTCGCCTCCTCGAACATGTCTGCCTTCGATTCCTTTCCGTAAAAGGTAAGTTACAGTTTGAAGCCAACCATAGGAGTAGAATGGGGTGCATCAGGCTTTAATATGGTCACATATTTTAGTTTGGTAGTGTTAGCGGCTACTGCGCGTGAACATGGTGCGCACTGCCCACGTCACGTGCCTATGCACTTAGTCAGGCATTTGTTTACATTTCCGGAACTAATGCCGTTGCCTTTGTCTTGGGCAACAGACACTGGGGAGCTCAACTGAACTAGCGCCATCAGGAACCCATTTGTGGTAATTAATGAGGAAGCAGCCACTACATGGAGACCCTTCAATTCACCAAAATGGGCATTTCCTTGATCAGGAACGAAAAAATAACATCTCGAGACAAGGAAATTAAAATTCCTTGAAAAGGATCTCGAATGACACATTAATTAGACACCATCAAGATGGATATGAGACGAGTATGAAACTTGTAGATAAAAGGCGAACTCTACTGCAAATTTTCACTTGAAAATGATCCGTTAACTAGGAACATTTATGTGTAGCTATTAAAAGCAGTGCTGAATCCGAATTCATCCTAAAGATAAGACTTAGACATGCGAATCATGATTGGGCTTTAATGAAAGCGTACAAGGGGAATGAGAACCCATTAGCTTAGCTGCATGCTGGGGCCAAACACCCAGTAAGTCCATAAAAGTTTCTGGAGTCGTCCTTTCTGACAATGCCTACGGAAATAAAGCGACGGTGCTCAAGCGCCAGGGCATGGCATCTAATGCTAATGGTGCTCCTCATCATAAAAAGCACTGCAAAAGACTTTGTTGACTTCGCAGTGGAATGAACGCAGCTTGGCAGGAAGCGCACCTTTCTCAGCTTTGAGTTTGACATTAAATTTAGCACCAGGACATCGAAAATTTTATTTTTCTGCAAATATTCAACAAACTAACATGGAATCAAAAGGCATTTTTGTGATTCAATTACATCCAGACTCTAAAAGCGTCTCTTGAGTGATTTCTTCCTTACTACATCTTAATTTGCATGGAAAGTAACGTTCAAATTCCATATTAAGTCCGTTGCAAATGCTGCCTTTGTTCAAATAAATGACATTGTATTTATGCTGCCAGATTTCATGTAAAGCAGCTGATGCTGTAGTTGCATTAGAGACCACTAAAGCATAGATTGCATCAAAGTGAACTACAAGGTCGTGCTCATTGTGCTAGTCAACTCATGCCCAATAGTGGGTTGAGACGGCATACTTTCGGATCAGGACATAAACAGACACGATCATAGTGCCATTGGGAATAAAAATTTGAAAGGTCTAATTTATTCTCTCATTCTGTTCTTGCCCAACATCGGACAGCAGAGCCTGGGTTAGGGTCAAAAATTGGAATTCCGTAGAAACCAATGCGGCTTTGACAGTGCCTACTGGGCGCCACCCCAATTCAGCCACCCGCACCAAACACTTCCCTTCTATGAAGTTTAGGTGTAGCATACAGCATAAGATACAGCACAATTCGACATTACGAGGAATCGCTGGAGCCCTAACAATAAACACTATTATTATACAAGGCTTTCGTTAACATACAAATTGGCTGAATGACTGCAATCATGAACTGGATTCTAGAAGGTAAGCAGGTGATTAACGTAGACATCTAGACACGTAGCTCTGACAAATGCGGCGTAACTGCGGAAGAAGGCATTACAAATTATTCACGCATGTGCACATTTGAGCACTGATACACAGGCCTGTTTACCAACAGGTGGACTACTAACCTTGGCAAATGCATGGCTCAGAACATGGTGGTGATTTTGGCGCATTAATCAATGTAAATGGGCACGAGTTGAAGGGGCCGTGGTTCAATCTCACTCGATCTGCTAGCGTGGATGATAGTAACGCATTATCACAAATCCCTACACGCATGGACAGCGGTTTTAAAAGGGTAAGCAAATGCTTGATTGAGCATATAAGAACATGATGCAACCGATGTCCACCATGTTCATACGCGATTGCTATTAACACCAACGATCTACAGCATGCAGTCACATCCAAGCCTGGTCTACCTTCCTTTCCTTCTTGCTTTCACTTCATACCATGTCTCCTCTGCCGTGTTGTCAGATGGTGAGGTGGTAAAGAAATCGGAGAGCGACCTCACCAATTTGCCTAGCACCCCAAAAGGAGAGGTAGTGGCCGAGACGAAGGAAAAAGAAGAATTTTTAGAAGATCCGAATGAAGGTTTCAATCGAAAAGGCGCACTTGTACCGGCTAGATGGCGTCGCATCTGACGAAGAATCAGTGATGCATTTCGAAGCGCTGGTGATGGTATTCGAAGAGCCTTTAGGAAAAGTCAAAAAGTCCACATCGGTCCATCACCATATGACAGTTGGAAACCAGGTCCGTAAAATGCTCAGATGGCTGCTAATAGCTGGAGACCGTAACTGAATTTTACTAAAATGCTTTTATTAAATGTGAAGTTAAAAACAATAGTATAAGTGGTGAAAAATGAGGATGTCAAAATAGACACGTTTGCCTGGGTGACCTTGCCCATTTTTAGTTTAGCCAATTTGGAATTGTAGCCTCTACGTGCACCTTTGGTCGCGTGAGGTTTAGTAACTATTTATTGACTACGTATGCAAATAAGAGAACTTGAGTACCTGAGACTTAAAAACAATCAGAACTCATGTTCTATTGACAGCCATAGTAGTTTCATTTATTCCCAGATGACGTCGATCTCGTTACCTACTAAGAATCACTGAAGGCTGATCAATGCATAAGAATTTGAAGAGGTTGCATTTGACGAGACCTCAGTGTAAGTGTAACAAGCATGTTTGCTACCCATGCCTAACATTTCGCACCGCAATGAGTTAAAATGCAGTAGAGAGTGTAAGGGTTTTATAAGGGCCTGTTGGATAAAAGCGCATCAGTAAGTAAGCGGTTGTAATGCCACTTTATTACCGGTCTCTTAAATAACAAAGCTAGTCATGGTAATTCAGTTGATCCTCCTTCAGCCTTAGGAAAATGAGCGACTTGGCAGGTGATTTACACATTCAGTGCAGATGTAAATGGCTTGATCTGGGTTCCAATTATTAAGTGGTTTAAGTGTATACTGATCTGAGGCGTCTCTCAAGTCTACAAACGACAAAACATAATTACTGGATCCTTTCTCTCTCGATAAGCGCCTTTTCCACCGCCCTCCTTGGCAATCCTCTTACATCAGCCATTACGAAGTAAACGGTGCCGTACGAGAACACCCATTAATAAGCCAAAATGGCTGTCAACTTTCTGAGCAAATGAGGTAATATCTGACTGCAGCGTCACTAATTCCACTCAAAAACTTTACTAGGCCTAAGGCATTTCTTATTTAAGAACTTTGTTGAGTTGGGCCTCCACTAATCTAAAATCAGTGTAACGCGACAATGGACGGGATTTAGCATGAATTTATAGAGGTAGGACTTCGAGTCCATTTCTTCTTTCCCTCTGTCCTCATTTTAATGCTGTTCAGCAACATCTGTCAGAGTTCTATACGCCCAGTAGAGAATAGGAGGAATTGACACCAGTTCGCATAACTGATGTCCACATGCGGGGGAATGGAGAGGTCTGTGCTGAGCTTCCCCGGCTAGGTCACTACTGGTGCCACCCCCATTGACAATGCTGCAGACCATAGCATTGGGATGGCAGTGAAGTAGGGTACTGCTGCTACTTTTTGTCCAAAAAAGTTGTCGATTGTCGGGTTATTTTTGTGTCCTTCTTTTTACTTGAAGATTTATCGTTTGGCGGCTAAATATGGATCTGATGTCCATTGGAATCTGACTTGCACTTCAATCTCATCATTGTAGAACCACGAGACTTCCTCAAAGGCGAAAGAGGACTGCAAAGATTGTTCATAGGCCACGCAGCCTGAGTGTAGTATCGGAACACCCAAATGATCCGTTGCAGAATGCAAGGGATAAAAAAAGTAGCATGTCTCACTTTAAACTCATAATGTAAGCGTTGAAATTAAAAATAACACAAGCAACCTTGTTGTTTTGACTAGCATTATTTTTCAACTAATCCATTTTACAGAAATGGAAGAGGAGAAGTCTACAGAGGCTGGATAATCCAGACAAAGTTTTCGTTTTAGCCTCCTTTTGCACGAACACAAGCTGAGTTATGATATTTCTCCTTCTTTTGGTCAATTAAAGCATAAATTTAAAGGGCGACTTCGTGACGCATTAAGCTTTACTCATTACCATTAGCGATCGTACATGGCTTGCATAAGTGGCTCCTCAAGTAACGTTATAGTAAACAGCCAAATAAAGTATCCTGCAAGTCTAAATTATGCTGCCTAAAGATATCTGGTCACTTGTAGGCAATCTTACTTCCAATTTGAAGAAGGACTGAATGACTAAGACTATCGGCACTGGTGTTGCCGTCAGTAATTCGTCCATCTTGATCGTAGCAAGTGCACACAATATGAGGACTTTATGGCTTTAAAATCAAGTCCCCCAACCCACCTCTATGAAAGACGACGTCACAGAAATGTGTGGCACCATTTTCAGGGAAAGAGAATCCATTTACTTACTTCCAATACAGTGAACTGCCTTGCCCATGATTCTTACTCGAGAGATCTGGGCCATTCCCTGTATTCTGGGAAATGCGAAAGATGCGTGAGAGCCTTGCGTACCATCTGTTAGAGTTAGATTATTTCAAATCCAGCTTTGTCTCATTGCTGCTCATCATGCAGACCCAAGATACAGGTGGGTGCACAACATAAAATCATATTGGTAACCAGACATTGGTGACTACTGAACGCACACATTTAGGGATGCAATGCAGCAAGTCTGTCTTAACTGATACGGCACGGCTATACGATCTTAAGGTGTGAGTGAAGGTTGACAAGTAGGTTGTATTACATTGAAGTATATTTTATTAGAGTGGTGTGTGTGATTGAATAGTAATTTGAACGTAAACATGTAGGTCCAGGCAACCTTTTGCTAATTTCACTTACATAACGTGGTCTGTCCAAGATTTATGATTGTTTTGATATCCCTAGCTATGCGCAACAGTCACCAAGTTATACAGTAGCCATGATTGACTTCATTTCCTAATGGAATATGTTGTAGTGAAAAGGGAAATAGCTATCTGCAGCTCATAAATGGTCTCTTCCTCCCATTAATAGAATCTGGGCGTTGAAGATTTGAGGTTGAGCAGCACAGCCTAGGCGAGACAATGGATGATATGGCAGCACATTCGCTGAGCAATTATGCCAGGCGATTTCCGAGGCGTTTTTGTCTGATCATTAGTGCCCTCAAAACCACTTTACTTCTACCATAGGACGTGAGACAGCATCTAACACTCTACAAACAATAGTTATCAAAACTACCTAATTGTTTCTGTCAGGTGAAGCGAGAATTTTGAAAGTAGGTCTAGACATTACTTGCTGGTTATATGCTAACGCCCAAACTCCATTAATGGGAGGAGAAAACCATCTGCAGGATGCAGATAGCCTTTCCTTTCTCACAGAAGCACGTTTAACTAGGCAGACACCTAAAACATGGAGGGTATTGTGTTTGAGGAATTCGTGCATAGAAGTATAAATTCTGGCATCATGCTAAATGTAAGCCGATGAGTGGTCCCCTTGGCTGAACAGAAGTCCAGAAACCTGCAGACACTCACTCGTTAAAGTAACGGTAAAGAGCTAGAAGCCAGAGGTCTGGCTAGGCACCCTCTTAAGAAACTACATGGGAAGTTAAATATTGTTTACTTGGTTCTCCCATATACCATGGTGCACAAGGGGTCCAATTTATGTTAAAATCAGGCTTTGCAAACTAATGTAATTACCATCATGCAATTACAACTTTTAGCCACAACGCTATGCAGATTTCTGGTCTTTTTGAAGCGCATTAATTATAACGTTCATCACATCAATTTCTGCATTGATTAAGCCTAGTCTGGGATACTAAGGGAGTCGTAGTCACTTCATAACACCGCTTGAGCAGATGAGCAAACCTGGTCTTTGCATGTCTGCTAAAATAGAATTTCACTGGCTGAGAAGAGATCGTGGGTCGTTGGCAGCGGTAGCCAGCCTAGTTCTTTTTAGTCGACCAAGGAAGCAAAGAGGCGGTGGCGCCGCAGCTATAGCATTTGAATTTTGTGAATACATGCGAATCAATGTGAGAATTTCGCACATCTCTATCATAGACATTTATTCAAAATTTGAGAGGAGAAAGATTTTGAGATCTATGCTGACTTGCAAATGTTTTGAAAATCTGCATAAACACCTTCTTAATTATTTGGAGATTCCAGAGTCTTTTAAGCACTTAAGCTATACAGACTTGTGAGCCTATTCATTCAAGATGACCTCAATTTATGTCCCATTTGTAAAACTGTGGTAAGATCAATCTTTATCAACGCAGAACCTAGCCTTGCTATCATTATGCAAAAATCCAGAGGCGGTGAGGGGAAGTTTCAAGTATCCATTGGTAAACAACAACTTTTTCTGTGTCCACACTGCTCTCACTACCTGTTTAAATTGCTAAGAGCTATGCTTTGAGTAGAGATTTGAAATAGAGTGAATGATTAGAGTAACTGCTGAAATTAGCGAGATTTAAAATGAATTGTTTGTCAAACAACGAGAAAAATCAGATGCGAAAATTAGTGTAAACGTCCTAAAAATTTGACGCTTTTTTGCGTTTTCCTATGAGGAATATGAATTTCACCATAGTTATTATCGTTAAGAACTATAAATTTTCTTATTGGAAATGTTAGCACGGCTCCACTGTGCTAAAGAAGGCTGATCTTGTTCAGTGCCCTCTGTAAAACATCAAATAACAGCAGCATTTGACTTAGAATTTGCTTGGACATGGCTAGCATTGCTAGCGCGTAAATGATAAGACCTTTTCGACATTAATCGCGGCGGTAATGGTGACTCAACGCTTACCAAGCAAACGCGAAGTTCTAAAGCATAACAGCTCCTGTTAAGTTTTCATACCCTTACTCCTTGATCCCAAAACAGAAAGGTGTCACGCACAAGGGTGTACCTACTGAACAGAGATCCGTACCGATTTTTGTTTCCAAGTAGGAAACGGTTTTATAAACAACCTGGTATATCATGCACAAGTCAAAGTTAAACTGGAATTACGCGAATATTGACAAGCAGTTTGATTTTGTCACAAATATCTGGCCAGTAACGAATGAAAAATGTAGCATTAATTTGGTTACAAAACAATAGAATAAGGAACAAAATCTGTTTTATGCAAACAAGATGAGGGGCATAAGAATTTTGTAATAATTTGCCTGGCGATACATTTTTATTTCCACCAGAGATGGTAAACCGCTTACTTGTGATTTACTGCTCCTTTAACCTTATCGCTGACTGCAGCATGCGAACGGACTTTCAAGCGCCAAAATATTGCTAATTGTAGAGTGAAAATGGTAAGTCGATTTGCCTCTTGACTTCTATNTGGCCAGTAACGAATGAAAAATGTAGCATTAATTTGGTTACAAAACAATAGAATAAGGAACAAAATCTGTTTTATGCAAACAAGATGAGGGGCATAAGAATTTTGTAATAATTTGCCTGGCGATACATTTTTATTTCCACCAGAGATGGTAAACCGCTTACTTGTGATTTACTGCTCCTTTAACCTTATCGCTGACTGCAGCATGCGAACGGACTTTCAAGCGCCAAAATATTGCTAATTGTAGAGTGAAAATGGTAAGTCGATTTGCCTCTTGACTTCTATTTCATTTCTTCAAGTGAGTGACAGGTCAATTAATCGACGTGATTTTATGCTTTAGTGACCTCATTAAAACATCACATTGCTGTACCAATTAGGAATATTCATTTGCAGCGGATGATCAAGGATGCTGCTTGTTGAATCGGCAATGCAAAGAAATATGTGCATTCCATTGCAGCATTCCAGATTACATGGCTGTAGTAAAATGCACACAGACACCTCGCGACACTGTCTACACGGGCACTTTAGAAGAAAGGTTCAAGCTTTCGCTTTCCATAAGACCATATGTTCCACACTCCCCTCCAATTCAACAAAAGCTACTCTCTTGTAAATTGTTTTGTTTGTTGTAAAAATGCCTTACGGAAAGTGAGAATAGATGACAATAGTGGAAAACCTCTTTTTGTACCCCCACAAGCGATGCAGAATTTGAGAAGTACCAATGCGTGTCTGAGCTGACCACCGCTTTTGTTCCCAACGGAGAGTATCACAATACCAGCAATCGCCCTTGACAAATGCGCTATTAAATTGGTATATTTGTCACTGCGCTCCTGGTTCCTGACGAAATTGGTGTTTTGTGACCTACCACAGGCAGGGCTTAATGGGTGGACAGTCTTTCGGTTCGTGCATGAGATGTGTCTACGCATCATGCGTGACGGGCCAAGTAGAATGGGAGTCAGAACACTCAGTAGGCTTTCAATTTTGAAGTAGAAAAGCGCAAGAAATTACCTGTGACATTCCGTTTCAGTACCGATGATAGGCAAAAAGCATGGGATCATAGTGCCGATGCTGTTCATATTCGACTCTGTTCATGTCCAACTCACATTTCTTCCCTTCTTGCCTACTTTCCAAAGGCACCAAATTGTTCATGCAAACCCTTGACTCACTGATGTTCAAAAGAGGCCAACCGGATAAGGCCTAATGCATTCGATTAAAAAGAGGTTCACGTAGAAGCAGACAAGAAACTAAGGCAAGTGTTCTGACCCACACATAATCTTGCACTTCCTGATTTTAAGCCAAGCGCCTAACTTTGTATCGAGAACGTTGCTATAAAATGTTGTAGGCAGTGCACCACTGTGAGACAAAGTGCAAAACCGAAAGTGTGTCAATGCTTTTAAATTACAAATATCAACAACATAGTTGGAGAGCGCTTTACTGAGTCAGTCTCAGGGGGTGGTTAAAATAGGTGCTAGCAGAACTTTCTATGATGAGTACGTCAATAATTTGGCTCGTTGCGTTCCCTATTGTAAAGATTTACATGCACCGGAATATTTGTTTAGTTGAACTGTATAGGAGACATTCGTACCAATAATAAAGTGGGCCCACTATGTGAAGCCAATGAACCGTAGAACTTAGTGGTTTGAGAAGGAAATTATAGGGTCCAAATGGAAGGGTGTAAAGTAATGTCACGGAATGAATGAAACTGCTGTGCGAGTTAGATAAAAGGAAAAAGGTGTGCGAGTGAGGCTTTGTTGCCATCTATACAGCTTTTAAGTTAAAAGGGTCTTATTAAATGTTTTGTTTAAATTCTGTTTTTGCGTCTAGGATGGCGAAAACTGAGGCAGCAAAATTGGTCTGATCGTTTCTAATAGCATATTATAAGCTACTTTCTTTGGGGCAATCTTTTGGAGTTTAACGGTTGAGATGGATAAAATGCGAAATACAACGTTCAGAATAGTTTTGAAAAGAAGTGCAGAAAATGTGAGCTTTTGCATCAGTTCTGTTTTGAGTGATTTTGTAAGCGAATGTTTTAGTCAGGAAAAGCAAGATTACTAAGGCATTAAGGAGTGCAACACGAAAAATCGCTTTTACTAAGTTGACCTTCATTAAAAATATAACCATACTCAAAACTACTTTCATTAAGAACCTTTGCTTTCGAAGATGAAGATGCCTTAATCTATTTTAGTATGTTTAAATAGGTAGTTACTTTGCTTAGACGTCATATCATTATTTTACGCTTGCGTTTGCACCCATGAATAGCTGACACACCAACCAAAGACTAACCACGCCACCAGCAAAAAAGTCACTGACAACTGCTGTTTGATAAGGATAATTAGGCGGGCAAATCTCCTCGTCAGTTCAAGTAACTCTAAAATCACGTCTTTTGGCAGCTAATTTTGCTAGATTGCCATGCGACTACAAGCCGAGCACTATGACCTCAACCCCAATGAAGGAGTGAATGCTGACGGCACAACAATTGAAAAGTAAGCTACAAATCTAAATCATTTTGAAATTATTTACATGCCCTTCCTTCTGATAGACATTTCCATTTGGTGGGGTCCCTTCGCCCGCCATACCGCCCTATTCCTCAACCGTAGAATGATTTTCGGATTCCCGTCGAATTTGAGGGCTCTAAATCCTCTCCTGCTATGCAAATGGACGAGAACTCCTCTCTCTCACCGTTGAGGTCCTCAGGCCACACGTTGGGCACACCCTGAGACAAATGGACGAGAACTCCTCTCTCTCACCGTTGAGGTCCTCAGGCCACACGTTGGGCACACCCTGAGTAATTGCCAATAAGGCCGAGTGCATAGCCTGGTCCACAACGATCGGAGGGAAGATATGACTTGCTCGCGCTTCTAAACTGGCAGATGCATGACTCACTCCTTCTTTTGGTCATGCTTTTTCTGGATCGCAGTCTTTGCCTTCTTCCCTCGCATCTGTCATTTGTGAGGATAAGATGCTGATTTGCGATGTATTACTGGTCCAAAATATATTACCTGAAGTGAGCCTTGTTTGATCACTATGAGCAGTTTATACTCAGCAAATCAGCATTCAACGACTAATCCTTGCATTCGCCAAGGTTTAAGTTTGCTGAATCGCGGTGCTACAAGGCATGGCTCCTTGCCCAAAGAATGGTGTAGAAAAGTCACTGATGCGGCTTCAATTCAAGGCTGAATAGGAAGCAGAAACAAGTGCATCAAACCTGCAAACTTTGACTAGATTTGTTGTCAATGCAAAGTCGTGGCCTTTGTCCCGATCTTTGGTAGCATTTTTGCAACACGTAAATTTAGTTTTGAAGCAAAACAGGTCGCAACCTACGCAGTGTTTAGGACTCAAAGTTTGTCGTGCTATACGAATTGATACTGTGGGGTCCTACAACTTAGGCTTCCGTCAACTTGTGAGTGGAATCCTACACTTTGCAACTGCTGTTCAGACCGACTAGTATGCGTAGCAATAGCCTGCCGCCAGTTCTACCACAGATGCGAAATTGTTAGCTTTGTTGCATTCCATTTATGTACTTTCCTTGTCTCGGCGTTATTCGAGTTCTGGAGCGCAAAAGCAGAGAAATCCGTTTGCTAGTCAAATTCATTCCAAATCTTTGCATGTCTCACCGAAAGCTCGAGTGCTCACCATTGCAAATATTGCAAAGCTACCGCATAACATCAAAGAATTGGTAGCCAAAAGTCATATCTTCTTCGTTATAGTCTTCGGTTTATTACTGATCTGCTTTTGGGGTAGAGATCGTGCTGCTGATGTTACAGTTATTATAGACATACATTTCTCTCCATTGGTTCTATAAGCCCATTTTGCCTTTGAATAAAAGAAAACTATATCGGTTTCCCAACTTGAGGAGTTAGATCCATTGATGTCTCTACCACGCTTCATGCACCGTAATCACACTGCCTGTACGTGTGTAGGCGGAGCTTAAGACCACCGATCCCCTTCGCTACCACATGACATAGTTAAATTGATAAGCAGCTTTGCATGGCTTATTGTACACAGTCTTTGAAGGTAGTTCCTCATGACTTGGCATGTAGCCGTTTTATTTTGCAATGAGGGCCTTGAGCCTTTTCATAAGAAAGCAAATGAATATTTTGTTATGCTGCATTTCAAGCCTTCTAAAATATTACTTTGACGAATGTGTAAATGGGCGTTAGTCATGTCCAGTCAAGAGGACGGAGGCAAATTCTGAATTTGGCGCACAAACTAATTAGCCAAATCTTCGCAGCATAAAGGGATTAACCTTTCAATGCAACATTCTTCTTTTAAATCACTTGATTTTATGCAATTTTAAGTGTGGCACACAAAAGCAGGTAGAATAAAAGGGCCACCAATATGCATCAAAGAACAATTCAGGCCAAGTCAAACTGACCAAAATCTCGCCATTACAGATGCAAGGTGATGATCCACAAAAAGATTGATTGTCAAACGCAGATGAAAGCATAATTAAATTTCTTACTAATTACTACGCAAAGCATCTATTAGTCAATTATTTATTAATCCTTAAGACGATGTTTACTGCGAGTGATTTTAGAATTATATCAGCACTTAATTAAAGTAATCCAAATGATGGAAGCTGAATTGCATGAGATCCTGCGACAGCTTACGTTGAAATTTAATGAGTAATCAGGGGCACCCCAAATCATTCTATAACCTCGCACGCAATTAAAATGCGGAGGAGCAAAATTTACGAATTTGGGTATTCTTAGAACAGTACAGGCATGGGGCTTAGAATCACTGCAATTCGCCTGCTATTCGTTGTGAACTCAGTGTTTCTCAATCTAGATCCCCCTGCAAGGGTAAAGAGATTGCATGTTAACGATCTAAACTAGGGTTTATGCCAAAATGCTTAGGTTCGGTGTTCAAAAATTGCTGCCTCATCACAATTTTGGCGCCAAAGAGAAAAACTATAAACCTTGAGTCCAGGAGCTATCGTTCCAAGCTACCGAAAACCTTTGTTTATGAATGATGTCTTCGATCTCCCTAATAACTCTACATATTACTTCTTAGCTTTGTGGGGCGGCAAGAAAGGGCGCGATATGTCGCTGCTAAATTTTTGCCTCACACTCTGAGAATCGGCCCGAAATTTTTGCATTCCGGTGACTGGAGGCGATTTCAGACATGTAATCGACCTCAGCAAATATATTGGTTGCCTGCGTTAAAGACTTCGGAACCATGGAAGCCAATCCCGGGCTTCACTGTTCGGGATGCTTAGGGTAAACGGTATGCTCTCGTGAGGAATGAGACTTGTGTCCACAGTGGCAATGTAAGTCTCACGTCTGTAGTGTGAACAAAGCAACCACTTTTTAACAAAGCCTTATAAACTTGAAGTATTAAGGTTTTATGCATCTCATCTTGCGGTGAACTGAAGTAACATGTAGACAAATGACGTCTCCAACAGCAACCATACTGGATAGTATAGATGATACAACCACTAGATTGACTGTAGTTGGATCCACCTCTTTTCCTCCCCTTTACTTTCTCATCCATAAACGTTTGATCTTTTCCAGCCACTCCTCACAAACAGCACGGCAGTAGCACGCATTAGCTATCTGATACTTTACTGCCCCACAGTGGTGTAGTCACTACCGCTGACAGCCCTTGATTTATTTGTGATAACTAGATCCCAAGCTTTGGATGGTTTCCCTCATATCCGCCTTAAGAAATAATTTTGATTTTTTAAAAGAACGTATAGTGTTACGTTGCAGTTTTATTTACAGCCTTTATAAGTGATTACACTGAATTTCTAATTGCATCCAAACTGCATTCGATTCATAAAATGCACAGTTGCAGACCTCATCTATGGTTAGTTCTTGCAAGAATGTCAACATCACCACCAAGTTGCCTATTGTTGATGGACTCAGGAATTTCCATTTTCTTCTTTGCCTCTTTTCTGCCAAGAATGTCTCTTTGTTGACTCATTGTTCTCCAAATTCACTAGTTAACTAAATATTGACTTTCGCTTCTCATTATTCCTTGGCAGCTTTTCTATCGATACTACTAACGGGACATTGCAAAGACCAGTGCCCAAAGGAGGTGGTGTTCCACCATTTAAACATTCAGTTCGCCTTTGCTTTGATTAAAAACAAATATTTGATCAAATATCTTAATCACCTGGACTTTCAAAATATCCTTAATTAAAATGTTAGTGAACACCAGGAAGTGAAGGGAAAGTTTACTTCTATTCAAAATTTAGGGTTGCTTTAGCAGCAAAAAAGTGCTTATAAATACTTATCTCATTTAAACGCCTTTCTCAGCGAAATGAGCTCACCGAGTGGACTTTGCAAAAACGTTTTTGGTGAAAAGGATGAAAACTCGAATACTGACCTTGATTTACAAATCAACTAGTCAAGTATTCGACTATGTTAGCGCCACAATTACAGCGTGTACGTAGGGAGGTTAATTCAGATCTGCCTCCCTGATTTATTTCTATCCAGATTGCCAATTTACCATAGCCGAACGGCGGTGGTGGAAGGCGACTTCGTATACGGAACTTTCAGTAACATAGGGGATTGGGGAGTCCACTTGCTGCGGTTTTTCATCAACAAACCTTAAGCCATGAATTTTAGTGGCAAGACTGCTTCGTCAATCATGCCATCAATCTTGGTAATGACAGTCTACAACTGGTGAGAACTAGAGAGGATGTACCTAGAGAGCGAATGTACATGACGAATGTGTTCAGGAGAAGAGCATTTAGGTCTCTTAGATGAAGGCCTTACAAATTAAAACCCTGTTGTTGTTAACAGGTGTGGAGAAACACATGACTGGGACTTCTAAGGCCACATTTTCTCAGGTTACGCAGCAAAATAAGTGACGTTGATTAGCGCAGTACCATGCAATTCTACGGAGAAGAGGTAGAAAATCTGAAGGTGTTGCCACCGGTTGTACACAAGTTGCATCATCATGGGTCAATTAAATTGATGAGGGCTTTGCAGTACTCCTGATTTAGACTAAAAGAGCTGCATACCAAATTGCCGGGCTCCAGTTGATAAAGCCAATATAAAACGACATTTGTTTAAACGTGGCGATGAACCGTCGCACTAAGAATATCAGTGGAAACTTGTCGTTTACATGGCAGCTTAGTTCCTATGGCCTCAACGGTGGTCACACTAAGGGCTAAAGTTTGGCATGGAAATAAACATGCTGTATATTGGTGTAAATTGCTCTGAGCATAGCATGGCAGTTACTATATAATGGCCTGACACGAACTCCCGTCAGCAGTTCTGAGTCGCTGGAAGATAGGTTTCTTTAAATCAAGATAAATGGTGCATTCTTTGAAAGGAGTGGGCTGTGACATTCATTCTAGAGCTGCTAACCGGGGGCTAAAATTAATAGGATCAATCTCCGTAAACCATGTTACTATGAAAAGCTGGAAAGCGCTCGTGTGGTAGCGTCGTTTAGGCATTCATGATGCATTTGTGAGTGGTGAATTTTCGCGACCATCCACAGGTGCGTTCGAAGCCGTCGAGTTAACAAAACATACCAAAGATTTCGCTCCAAACTTCTAATGAATTACTTAAGCAGTGTTTATAATCAAGAGTTCATGAGATGGGACAAGTGGTGATCGTTCCAGCCTCTATAGCTCCACTACATGTTTTGAGGTGTGGAATTAGCGATGGTACTTTTTGCAATGAAATCGCTCTATCGCCGGAAATATCAGCATTTAACTAAGATTTTTTTCACTAATTTTATATGAATCCATGTACTCTCCTCTCGTTATCTACTACTCACATTCTTTCAATCGTTATCTTGTTAGTGCTCCACCTAATGCTAACTTCCATTACTATTGAGAGGATTATGAAGGTGCTTATCAGTCAGAATGACGCAAACAAATCAGTGGTTGAGCATGAAGTGAATTTAGAATATCAACCTGACTTGATCTAAGTAGCAATTGCGAACACATTTTTGAAAGCGTGGAATTAAATAAATGCAACTTGTCAGTAAGACTTAGTTTTGACGCCTTTTTTCTTTAAATAGGTGTTGTGTAAAATGTAAAATTGCAGCCAACCGCTGGATAGCGTAAAGGCTCACATCTACTATATTTGTTTGCTAATACTTGTACAACTTTTGTTTGATTAAACATGGGTGTCATGTGTCACATGCTGGTAGGTGTGCTGAAATCACTTCTGCCACTATGAGGTATAGGTGGCAGGTAAGTGAGCGCTTGGATTTTGTGAGGGCGAAAAGAAGCCTTCTTAGTGAAGGCGACAATTACGCCTAATCCATGGATGTCTATGGTGATGGCACATTCAACAACACTCTGTCGTCCTTCCGTCCGTCCCTCCGTACATCCACTCACTAAATTATTATTCCACCCATTACTTCATCAATTTTGGCTCTTTAATTTACTTTCCTTCTCATTTAAAGTTCTCACATTCCATGCATGCCAATTTACTTCGGACCGGCTAGAGCATTCATCCCTAACCCATTTGTCTATCATACCTTTTTCGTCTTTTTCTCACATTTCACGCTGAGCATAGATGTATAGTGATTCCTGGACTTCGATTAAAAAAGCAAAACGAGGCAAATAATTGTTTTCCTTCCATCTTTGGTAGCGGTTTATGCCGTCAGTAAGGACTAAGTTCCACTTGAAAGGTTAACTCATCCTGAGTATTATGCCAGTGGCACGGAGTCTTTGACAGTGAATTATCTTAGCTGTCTGAAGTTTCTATGGCATTGCTGCTCTTTAGCGCGTGAGGTTAATTTGGAGAAAGACGCGAGGAAATTGCCATTTGCGCTTGGATCTTGTCCAGCCCTCATTAAATTAAATAGCTGTAGCACCATTAAAGTTATATCCAACGATCCATCTCCAACTTAGACTAGCAACGAGCCCTGCATCAATCACTTGCTGAGTGTTGGGAGACGTGATTGTCTCCTTGATTAGGCCAGGAACCACCACAGTCGACATCATTGCTGACAGGCAAGCGGGCTGCGTCGCAGCACTGCCTGCTGTTCCACCTCCGCACTAGACTTGCTTGTCCCTGCTTCGAGTAGCAGTGATAGTCAAGTACTGGCGCGCGGCTTGCCTAGTAATGGTAAGATGCACCTCTTGAGATATTCTGGTTCCTCATTCATCTAACATCGAAGGTGGCGGTTAGACTCAAACACTCTCTAAAAGTGTAATCATTGGATAATGAAGTGAAACTTGGGGAATCTAGAAGGCTGGCTGGGATCCACATTCCGTGTGACGATTCCGTTTGGAAACTAAAACTATCCATGCTCGGATCGCTGCATACTACCTGAACCAGTGCATTTCTAGGTGGGTCTGGGAGAAGTGAACTTACCTGGCATTGTAAAAACGCGTGGATTAGAAATGACCACCGATTCTTTCGGGAAGTTGAAGTTGTTCGTAGGTTAATGGACTAAGTTAACGGATGGACTAGCAGACCGTGTAAAATGATCGGGTTAATTAAAGCTGCTTACTCAAAGTGAGGTTCTTCCTGTTGCATAAAACATGGAGTTGGTGAAAAGCAAACGAATTTGTGGAGTTAATGCCGAGCCCCAGTAGCCTTGCATGACATTGTCATAATTACATTGGACGATGCTCCAATCTTGGATAAGGACCATCCACCTTGAATAGGATGCCATCGATTGACTCGTTGAGAGTCATTCAAATGGCTTCAGGCGCCATATGGAACAGCCTCACGCTTGGTTAGATAAGGTTGCATTAAAATTTCGCGATTTTATTAGAATTCCTTAGTGAAAAATTGAAAGATTTGCGTGCAGACGCATAGATCAAGAATGAATGCAAGTAAGTATATTAGAGGTGGCAGGCAAAAAGGCTAGTAGACGAACATAAATGGAAGTAAGAAAGTCAAGAATGGGAGCCAGTAGGCATTGCTGAACGAACTTAGCTTCCATCTAGCCTAGGGCAACAAAGCGAACACAGGGTTGTGAAGGCAAACTGATGGTCCCTGTCCTTCGTATTGGGCACGTGCGTGAGAGGCCGTGTAGGGTCCCGGCTGAAAGGTGAACTGTCAAAATGTGTATTGAGTTCCATAAGGGAAATCGAAGGTTGCGAGGTGATGAAGTGAGTAGAAGGGAGGTGGATGGATGAAAGGAAGGACGAATTGGTAGAGGATAGATGCATCAGTAAAATTGAGTTACGAGTTGCGAAGTGTCTTAAGAAACTCGTTCAATGGGAGGGTTAGCCTTTGTAAAACCATTCATTTTTCAACCAGGCGTACAGGCTAACGCTGCATGAAATGCACCTATGAGGAGGAAGCTTCTTTATGCCATGTTTAGAGCGACGCGAGAACGGGTGTGTGTCCTAATGAGGCAGACGCTTAACACCATCATATAAGGCAATCTCGGAGTTAACTAACAGCTCTTCCCACCAGCAAACACAAAATTTATTCTACGTCATGCCCTGAGGTTCAAAGGAACTTAGGGCCCTCGCTTTAAAGCACCCGAAACAGCGTCCATTTTAAGCAACCTAGTATAGAAAGTAAACATTACTGGGGAGATTTACGTACAGCTATTCTGAGGATTACTTTTAGCAACATAGATAGAGGAAGAGCTGTGATTCGAGCGTCACAACAGTAAGAGGGACCCATCTACCAAGCCACACTGCAGAGTGTTGCATTTCATATGAAACGATACTCGCTTCCAATAAGGTAAGCTGAATGGCGATAATGAGCACTTAAACACCGCAACAAGAGTTTTTCATGTAGCAATTCGTCCCTTCTAATAATCAAGTTCACTAAGCATCAGAGAATTGATGGGCTTGAATGAAGCGTTAAATGAGATACAATTCTTGCCAATAGTGACAAACATGATCAGAACAGGTGCAACAAGGTGCCGCAAATTTAATTTTGCCCAATGAATAGGGCCTATCTGGGTCTCATTGCAATGTTGCCGCCTGCTTGAATTTTTATATCAGAAGTCGAGCCCACTGGACCCTCAAGAGATACGGTAAGTCTCCACCCGGAGCTAGATTGGATCCATGGCTATTCCTATGCAGCCAGTTTTCAGGAGCTTAATGCATGTGGTGTTGATGAGGAGTAGGAACAGTGACTCCTTCCTCCAACACTGAAAACCTTTTCATGTAGGTCGTACCAGTAAAGCAGAATTTTGCATTTAAATACTGTCTCCTTTTATGACTCACCTAGAATTTGTAATTGGGATATTCAAGTTTACGAACGCATTCAACTACCTTAAAAGGCTTACTGTATATTGACATTCATGCTAAAATGCAAGTATTTTGCTCAACACCGATGCCAGGATAAAATTGAGCAAAAAAGATATAGGTGTGAGATATTTTTTTCTGCGTGGCACACAGACGAGATGACAGACAACGGACGACGGGCGCAAAATACTTCACCAAGATCTAGGATCAACTTGGGGGCTGTAGAACACAACAACTGAGAGAAATTGGAGCTACCGTGTGTAGATTGTAATCCAAATTTATTCACCCATCTCGAATGGAGAGGAGCGAATGAGCGCCTTTTAGTACGTACACATATTAAAGGCGATCGGAGCCACCCGATAAGGTTCGAGTGGTAATAATGATGGCAACAAAGGTTTGGGGGAAAGGTGTAAGTTGGCCTGCAGTAGAGCTCTTTGTGCTCGATAGTTGGTTGGGTAGATGGAGTAGTGGACCACAGAGGGATGGGAAGCAAGTGACCTGTCATTCATAGCTTGAGTGACCTTTCCTTTTAGCAGCGTTCGGTTGATTTGCGCGTGGAAAAAGGGATCTAGAACACCGAAGCAAGAGGGCACGCCTGAAAAGAATGTGAGAAAGAAAGAAGGAGAACATGGAAAGAATGGTGATCTTGCTCCGACAGATTAAAATTAGCAGTGAAAATCATTGCATTCTGAGAGTCTTCATATAATCAACGAGTGTCTAACCAGGTAGGGGTCAGTCAATGGTTCACTAGCTAGTGCTTTAACACAATAAAAGTATGCATTGAAGTCACTGCGGAGTCTTTTGCGATTTTACAAGGACGCAGCAAATATCCTTCTAAGAACGAATGGTTGTGAATAGGGTCCGACACAATACTGCCTCAGCATAGACGAGAGATTGTATCTGTTTGTGACAGTTGGTGCTCTCTGCGCAGTTGGGGATTCGGTGCACTCCATCAGAGAAGCTCGAGCATTCGAGATGACGGACTCAGAGGCTGAGAGCATGTGGATTGCTTTTAAAATGTCTATGTACCTAGATTTTTTAAATAGCACAATTTATTAAGACCTTCCATCAAACACTTTATGATTTGCTTCTGTTTGTCATTGATCCTCCACCCAACCCACATTGATGGGTAAATCAGCACCATTGTGTTGACATCAAGTTTGCCGCTCCGCTTCAAATTCGACTTTAGCTTATAGCCTCCACAACGGGAACAGATCATAGCTATTTGTGACGATAGTTTGAAGCAAAGTTGGTGAGTCCAAATGAATGCAGGCTTTTGTCAGGTCATGCTAACAACCTAGCATGGACCACCTACCACCAGTGTGACACCTGTAGGTTTTCCGGGGTCGCATCACGTTGCAGTCAGCAAAACACAAAATGTCCGAAAATTCTTCTCCTTGACAAATAAACACGCCTTACAGTCATAGCTGCCCAGTCATGTGGCACCTGGGTAAAACTATTGGACGAAATATGCATCCTAGATTATGTACTCACAACTCGGGATCCAAAATAAACGTGATTTAACCTACGCTGAACTAGTAAGGGAGAAGCAAGCGACGTAACTGTTTCGACAGAGACAAACTGATCCACTGGGTTGGCAGTACATGGGTCCCACCACAGGTTACATGCTCTGCCGGATACTCTCCCACTATGGTTAAAAAGGTATTGCAAATGTCTTTTTTGAATCTACAACGATTGCTGCCTTTTTGATGCCCACAGGTAGAATGTCGAATAACGTCAAGTAAAGTGACTGTTTACAACAGCCACAGCACACACTGCGCATTCTCTTGCGCATTGGATACCAAATGCGCCACGGCAAACCAACTTTACTGTTGCTCAGACATGAGAGAAGGGAAGCACACATGAAACATTAAGGCGAGTTGAAAATTCCCACCCAATGAATGGATGCGACAAAGACTGAGGGTACGAGAGACACAAACTGACATCCAGTGTGGGCTGTCTCGTGGGTCGACCTCCACTCCTGAAGTGCATCAAGGAAATTGCAGCACCTTGCCTCCAGAGAGGGCACCAAAGGAAGGTAATGTCAGCCTGCCTGCTGGTGCAGGCAACAGAAACCCAAAACGGCTACAGCAGAATAAAACGCACCGATCATCAGCCCTTGTTTAAACATCTCTTTAGAGCTCTCAAAATCATGGTCAGATTAGTGCCGCAAAGAATTTATGCATGACATCCATTTAGCATCGTCGCAGGTGAAAATCAAATGAGTCGACCCAACAGACAGCAGGATGTGATTTGATTGGCTTGCGCAAAAGAGCTTTTGGCAGTTGTGTCGGTTTTTGAAATCAGTCGATCGGCAAGGGTCAGTATTGAGTGAGCGCAAGGCATGCAAACCGGTAAATTTGGTGTAGTAAAGTTTATTTCTCGTGGGTCCTACTCCTTTGTCTATGAGGTGGTCTGTACGCGAGGATGTGACGACACCACGACAACAATAACTTGTGCATTGAAGCGCTTCTACTTGCAAAACAGCTCTGCAGTTCGATGTGCTCTTCGAGAACACCGCATCCTGGTGCGACTCGCTAGGAGGGAGGAGCAATCGCCGTTTCTGGCTACGCTTTTTCAAAGCTTTCTAATTCGCGGGGCTCCAGCCCTTGTGTTGCGCAAGGGAAGCGGATTCAACCTGCGAGATCTCATCTCATATGTTGGCTTGCTTGGGGAAAAGCATGCGCGATTTTACAGCTGCGAGATTGTTTGTGGTCTAGAGCATCTTCACGCCATGCAAATTGTCCACTTGGACGTCAAGCCCAGCAATGTGCTTATTGCTGATTCGGGCCACATTTTCATCACTGACTTTGATCGCTCATATGACATGTCTTGGAGGGTGGGACCACCCAGGAAGACAGACTTTACTGGAACACCCTTCTACATGGCACCTGAAGTGAAGAAAGGGGTGGAAATCACGACCAGGGCGGATGTCTGGAGTCTGGGCATTCTCGTCGCCTACATCATGTACGGTCATGCCACTGCGCAGGATTGGCTGCACTCTTGTCTTTTCATGACAGGTCGTTTGCCGAACGTGTCCACACCTCTACGCAAATTCTTCAAAGCCTGTCTCACATACAATCACAATAAACGCGTAGATATTGATGGTGTGAAGCATCTTGAGTTCTTCAAGCACGTCGATTGGGAGGAAGTGGTGACCTGCAAAATAGAACCACCATACAGACCCTGCAATTTGAAAGTCAAGGAGAAATTTGATCCCGTCTCCTACGACCCCATGCTACTAGCGGCTGTATCCGACAGGAACATGCCCCTGATCACCAGACAACGTGGAAATATTCGTGACAAGTATGGTGTGTTTCGTGTGATACTACTGTCACCAGAGTGCAAGGAGCCGGTTCGGGTTGGACTGACAGCCAAGAGGATTGATGAATTGTTCGCCGATTTCGACTTCATTAATCCTCGTCTCCTCCAATCATCTTATGGTTTCAATGAGAAGCAGGCTGTTGGTGTTGACGAATTGGCGTCTCTCAACTTAAAACAGTGCGAAGTGGAGGATGCTGTGCTAACAATGGGACATAGTGAGTGACTCTTTTCGGGTCTTCCTTTGTTGCGTAGACATGCAGGAAGGGTTCCCTTATGGAAAGGCGGAGCGACTGTTTCATCAAGGAACTACCTCCCCTGGCCCAAGAAATCGGTCAAATACATGTGATCTCTAACCAATAGGGCGACTGTCAGCTTCAATTTTTGTTTTAAATGTAGCGCTCTGTTTGGCTGCAGCAAACGTCTATTGGTTGATGAGGAACATTTTGCACCTTAACGCATCGAAATTATGTGCGGAGAATGTAAACGAATATCAGAGAAACCTAATTTGCCCATTTAGGATCAAATATCATTCTGAACAAGTTTTGTAAAAGGAATATAAAGGTTAAATCTCATTTCTTTTGCCAACCATGACTGCTTTTGTAGGTTGGTTTACTCCATTCATCTTTTGTGCACCGCATAAATGTGATGGCTGGTTCTTACCTCACCATCACTGGCAACACTGCTAATTGCTATCGTTAAAAGCATTGCCCATTGGTACTGCTTTTATCAACGTGTTGTTTTATGAGTAGCACAATGGCTATCTCACTTTCAAGATCTCGAGCACCAACATGGTGCGCTGAGGACTCGTAAATATCACCGATTCGACTGGTTCATGCGCCTTTTCTGCATACATAGTACCTCCCACATGAGTGATAGAACTAAGCTTTTGAGCCCTTTGGTCGCAACTTCATCAGATACACTGTTTGGTGTCAATGGTCTCAAGTTACAATAGATTTCTTTGGTCGTAGGAAGAGAGGATAACTTGAAGGAGGCAGAAGTCAGGCATAAGGAACACGACTAAAGAGCATAGTGCAATGCGCCAATGAATTTTCCATAAAGAAACCTATTCTTGCAGCTGCTGTTATCAATTGTTTTTTTTCATTTAGCTCCTCAGTTTCGCTAACAATGGGCTTAAGCTGTATTCACCATAATCGCAAGTAAATTGCACACGGTCCCTTACTACTTACCAATTTCAGTAGTATTGGCAACCGCTTGTAACGAACATCTCGAGAATATATTTTATTCCCTTTAATGCGTAATCCTTTTACAACAAGTATGCAGGTATGAGAAATTGCAACTGTTGCTGGACAGAGGTATGGAATGAAGGACTGGTGTTGCCAAACCACTCCTCTGTCTTCTCCATCGTTTTGGTTTAGCACATTCCAGCGTCTGTGTAACACCATTTTAATCAAAAGTTAATGCAAACTAGTTTTTGTGTCAACGAGGAGTGTGGTGAAAAAAGCATGTTAAAAGCCGCGCTAACAATTGCATAGAAGAGCAGTGAAAAGCCCAGTGGAATGTGAAGTGACATGCAGAGCGAGGACTGGGCAGCCAAAATGCACAGCCATGACAAACTTGCGAAGAAAACACAAAAAGCGCATTTTATATGAATGCATTAATCCATGTTCCACCAAGCAGATCGGAATCAAAATTGCTAGTCGAATATCGGGTGCCTTGTTCACTCAGTTGCAAATCCATCCGCTACACACTTATTTGCTAATTAACTAGCCCGTATCTCTACTTTTCAAGTTCTGGATCGTCCGTCCGTTCATTTCTTTACTGGATTAAAGTAGATGGGTGCATCGAAACCACACCTTGTGTGCTTTGCTTAGTCACAAAGGACACCACGATTTCCTCATGTGGGGAGGCGATAGCTTCGGACACGCAAGCCGTGAAAAGTGCGCCCATTCAATCGTCATCTACGAGGAAAAGGTGAAGGACTTCCCTGCGGCCGTGCTTTAGGGCGCGAGCAAATCAAGTGGGCAAGGAAAGATGCCGCCACTGGCAATATCTTCATGCACATTTCAATCTCGAACATGGGCTATGTCCAGCTTCTCTATTAGACTCTTTTATGTTATTGCAGCAGTCGAGAAAGTTACACTACATTCAGGCATGGTCAGCTTTCGTTGACATGAGCGGAAACCGTGGTTCGGATGAGTAAATGGAACTGACCTCTCCCTAAGTGCCCTTTATTAGAGTGACATCGCATTACAACGGTGCCTGATGGAAACACTGGAGAGGAAGAAGTGTCCACCTAAAACAAGAAATAAGTTTGGAAGGCTACACATTTTAACGTTGATTTGCTAACTGCCGGATGCAAAAGGTTTCCAAACATTAGAAGTGGAGCGTTTGCATGTCGAAGCTCACTTCCCCGAGTCATTTGATATCGCGGAGCACCTCTGTTATGCCTAATGCAAAAAGCTGCGCTGATCAATTTTCTTGGTCTTCAAATTGTATTTCTTTTAAGATTGATCCAATCTTAGGCCTTTCTTAATGGTCGCTCTCAAAATATGGTCTCTCGTCCCAAGATGAGAATGTTTGTTAGCATGCTGTAGGTGCGACTACAAGGTGACAGTCCATTAGTAAATAACGATGAGTGTGAGTGCATTGTGACGCAGCGGATACTGCGATTCTTGGATGATGATGATGGTTTCACTAAATGGTTTAAGTCTAGTCGGTTCGCTTAGTAATGGCGGAGTGTCAATGTAACTGGTGCGATTATTTCTCCAACCTATTGTCACATAAGGCGGAGTCCACACGATATGCGTGCCTTACGATTGGTTAGCTTGTGAAATTTCCACATTTACACCCCATTTCATTGAACTCCTCCGTGCTGGTAGGTTTGAAAGTGATTCATTTGGTTCAAGGCACTTTAAATGCGGGTACTTAAAAGCGGAAATCTAGGCATTTTCAAGCATAGTAGTTTAAACCCACACTTTTATGCCTATCTG
>LWMJ02000295.1:2725-56916 GCA_001693035.2 Taenia asiatica
GCGTGCTCCAGGTACTAACGCACCTTCAACAATGCAATTATTTAAAACGAAACTTCTTTTTAGAAAAAAACAGTGCATCAAATGCTTTGAATTTGCCTTTGAGAGCATTTTTATGTTGTCACCACGCAAACTATGGAATAGTCCCCACACAGTGAATGCAGAATCAAAGCTAAACCGAAACTTCTCTGCTCATCAGGGACACATGCTGTTCTACTTAACTGAGCGGTCAACTTTAACTACTTTAAAAGAGTCGCGGCTGGGAGTGGAGCCGATTAAATAGAAAGGTGGTTCAATCGCTTCCAGCAGTCAATCAAATTACTGCACAAACGGCCATCACCACCTCTAGAAGCTACGCCAGCGAGTGGCAACCCACACACACTCGTGTAGACAATAAACACACACCATAGAAGTCAATTATCGCATGCTTGAGAAGTGAAGCTATTGCAGCATATTCAAGGCAGACAAAGGCGTCAGAAGACAAACACTTTCAAAGCAGACAAATGCTCCAGTGAGCGAGAGCTCATCAACGCCTTCCATGGCAAGAAAAATAGCACCCACTTGGTGAAATGTTCCAACAAAAAAACCACCAAAAAGGCCAACAACGAGATCCGTACTCGAGTGCCACAGGCGCTTCAGCAGCAGTAGTAGCGAAGCAAATGAAGAGGGAGTTGACTCCGCAACTCCTAATGCCCATTACATTACAAACGCCATGACATCTCGCAACAGCAGCAGCAGCAGCAGTAGTTGTAGTGGAAATCAGTGACAACGCGGCACCTCCTCACTCGCCCTACCACCTCCTCTACTTCCTGCTGCACCGATTGCGACTACAACACTGTGGAATGCAATAAATATAGTAGTAAGCAGAGGAATAAATCTGATTCAACAATTTGTTTAACATTGTGCCTGATGATGATAATAATGTAAGAACAAACTCACCAATTGGTACTTCTTCCTCCTCTTCATATTTCTCAGTCGAGTCGCACATTCCATCTCCTCTCTCGATGCCTACCATCGCCTCCTCCTCCTCTTCCTCCTGCTGCGACACAACCTTCGCCTCTTCAGCACGCTTCTTGCTGTCAGCGGATGAAATTTCCTCCTACTTCTATTATTTTCATGTCATACTCCTCTCTTTTTAAGGCTTCCTTCGATTCCACAATTCATTTATTCATCCATTCATTTCTAAACTTATTGCATATGCCATTTTTCTTCTTTTACTCATTTTTTATTTCCACACACCACTTGCTACATTTAGAGGGTCCCTCCCTCCTTCGGATTTATTACCATCGATGTACCCTGTCCCACCCTACCTTTCAAAGCTTTCCTACAAGCAGCCAAATCAAAAAAGTCCAATATTCTCTAGTTAAAGCATACCCTTGACTTTATCAAATTTTATCCCACTATTTTCCCATTTCGTACTTCCGTCACACATGTGTGACAGATATTTGCTCACATTTCAAACATCCTTTTTTTGCATTACTACTACCACTACCACCGACGTTGCTATTACTACTATTATTTTAGGTTTCAAATCGCTGTCGAATTCTCCCCCTCGCTCTTCCTCTCTCCGTTCCTCACTCCTTCTCTCCCTTATTCATTCATTCCTTCATTTATTGTAAGTGCATTATTTTCTGTCCTGCTTTTTATACAATCTCTTTGCCCCTTAAATAAAATTTAAACAGCCATCTGGCTAAACGACTCTAATTTCCCCTATTACAAGGTCCCACGTCACAATTTTTGCAATTTATCTCACTGTCACAGATATGTGACATTCCAACATTCTCATACGCATCCCTCAATACCCCACCTCCTCATCCTACCCAACATTTTCTCATTTTTTATGTAGCGTCCCGAGGCTCCCCTTAAGGTAAAAGAAGGCGCAGTACTAGGGCAGAATATATATATTCCGGGAACAGAGGGCTTGGGGGCTGTTGGCACGGCCCGGAGGCCGACCAACCGACTAGAACAAGATGGCCACCCAAGTGACCTAAACCGGTAGTTCGAGCAAACAAAGTATTACATTTTGCCTTTTTCCCATCCTTGCTTCTACTTCACTGGTACAGACAAAGGCTGTTAGTCCCCTCTTCAACGCATTCCTCTCTATCTCTCTTTGCTTTTCTACTCCTCCTTTATCGCAGACCAGTTAAAAAACAAGCTCCCTCTCGATAGGGAAAATACAAGCGCTTTAACAGCCAAGTAGGTTCTACCCACTCATTCTCCTTACGCAGCCAAGCTTTATCACCCACACCTCTCTTCGTCCTCTTTCGTTGACCATTTTCTCAAATTCTTCCCTTTCCTTGCGTATTCCTTGTGCAAATTTTTACTCCTGCTTCTTAATCCCTCCTTTTTTTTCCTTCTCATCATGTTCGTTACTTTCCTTCATCGACTCACACCCTTCCAGTAGTCATCTTAGCTGTAGGTTCATTCACCTTCTTCCAACCCACCCGACAACCTCCACACACCAACCAGAAGTACCTTTTATTCCACCTATAAACTTCCTTCTCACCACCACCACTACTACTACTAGTAGACGCACTTCCCCTTTATCCTCCTTTTCACATCTATAGCTCGTGCAACATTCACCCTTTCTTTCGTTCCTCCTTTCTTTCTCTTCCTCCCTTCGGCCCTCGATACAACACCTCAACCACTTATCGATTGCTGGTAGATGCCCTTCTTCCTCACCTCTAATTCTCACTCACTTTCCCTTCGTTTGCTCATTCGTTATTCATCTCTTCCATTCTTCCCTCCTCTAACAACACCTCTTCCTTTTAAAATCCTTAATCAATCACTCCTCTCCTCTTTCTTTCCTTTAGACATTCATCCAATCATTACACCACTACGACCCCACCTTTTGACCCCTTCGTTATTCCTCCCAATTATCCACCGCCACTATCACCAACACCAGCCACTCAATTCATGTCATGCATCCTTCCCTGCTTCTCTCTTGCGCATTCTCACCTCCTCTCTGTCATTACATCGCTTCACCGCCACCACCACCGGCTCTACTTATATGATGTTAGTAGACTTCACCAATCACCACCACAACTACTTATAAGCTGCTAGTAGGTGCCTTTCCCCCCATCACACATTCTTCATTCTCTCTTTCTATCCTTCCCTCCTCCTCTTTTCCGTCTTTCCTTTTCTAACTTCCCTTCTTTCAGTAAAACTCCTCCTTCCTTCCTTACCAGCAGCTCACTAAAGAAATTCTCTGCTCAACTGTTTTTCAATGAATTCTGGACTTCCACATGCTGCCTCCAAATAACGGGGATGCAATCCGCGTTTCACCAGCTCTCAAAGTGAGGGAAAAATCAAGTACGCCTTCATCACTTTAACTGTCTCTACCAATCTAAGGCCAACTCCAAAGTAGACGCTAGGCCGTTAAATGCATGTCAATTGCCTAAATTGTAGCAAAAGTACTTCACTCCGAATCAACCGCCTTCCGATATGCGATATCTCGGAATCGCCCGCACGATTGCCACGAAAAAGCACAGTAGTCAGATGGTATTAGTAGTAGTAACGCACCAGCTGTAAAGTCTCACTAGGCTCAAAATCCACTGCATTAAAGAGCAGCAGCAGCAGAATAGGGATGGTTGTAAAGTATTCAATGGTAATTAAACCACTGCTAGCACTGCCCGCTCGCTTTACTAAGAGATTTCATGGAAGATAATGAAATATTATTAGAGAAGGAAAACAGTCGTAGTCAAGACAATTGCGCACTTACCGAGACGATGTGGCCGCGGGTCGGTGGTTCACTACTATTTGTCTGTCCGTCTGTGGATGGGCGATGTGAGCGGGTGCGATTAGACTGCCGCTTAGTCTGGCCGCCGTGAAAAGGCCAAGGTAAGTTCAAGGTCTAGGCAGAGTCACCAGTGCCTTGCAAACTAATGGCCACATCAAAGAACGGCGTCCTCATCACTGACCGCTGCGTGAGTTATTTGGGAATGAACGAGGAGCGTTTTAGGTGGTCACTACTTTGTACAACAACAACAACAACAACAAGGAGAAAGAGTACCTTTTTATTACAACAAAAATGGGCACACTTGGAAGAAGGGAGGAGGAGAAGAAGGAGTAGTAACACGGGTCACCTTCATTGCACGCTCGTATGCTACCAGTTGGAGCAGCTGAGATGGCGCGTAGCCGTGGCGACCAACTTGCCAAGTTGGCTTTGAAGTATCCCAAATTGCCACATGCAAGTGGCGTAAGTAGAAAGCCTCCTTCTGAACTTGGCTTTCACAAGGTCCCTCTTTTTAGACCTACCCTCACGATTATTGGCCACCACCCCTCCTTTTGGCCAAATAATCAGTAGTCTTTCTTTTTGCTTTGACTATGTACATCAGCTTAGGCTGCATTGGGGTAGGGGGAAACACATTTCACAATCGGCCAGAACCGGGTGCTCTGAATCACCTTTAAATGTCCAATTGAAGATCCCCAGTCCAGATAGAGGTGCGAGGAGGAGTTAACTTAGGTTTGTGGAGATGTAGGGATGCTTTCGAGGTTTACTTGGCACTGGAATGTAGTTATTCGGTGGATTTAAAACCGAGTAATAGGGCAGGCGGCACGCAGCCCCCTTCCAGTGGTAATTCGGACATCTTATAATCACTAACACGGTGGCGCCTAAATGACCTTGTCACTCCACAAGTGACATCAAATCCACTCTCTCTGCCTTGATAGGTCTTGCTGTATGAATGAGTAATTCCTGCTTTCAAAGAGATCACGCTCTTAACTCGGCTTTGTACTACTTGAGACGTTTCTTACTCCCTGTCCCAAACTGGACGGTGTTTGTTCACTGGTTTGTTTGACACGATTAAATGTACGATAGGTTAGAATTGTAAGGAGGGCTAATTATGCCTCTCAGGGAGTTGATTCTCTCCCTCTGCATAATTTATTCAACTCTCCTCTTCCCCTACCCTTTAAATCAACCTGTTTGCAAAACACCTTGTAGATTACTACAAATTAATTAAAGTTTTGTAGATTATAAGTCTTTTACATTTAAGTGTTTTTACCTCGCGTCTAAAAAATCGCCTTGGAAGTTTGTTTTGCTCACCGTCAGATAGCTGGACTGGGTAAGTGGGTGGGGAGAAGGCAGAGAGGAAGGGGGAATGGCAGACACCCAGTAATGAAATAATTGTTCTCCAGGGCGAGTTAATGGATGGGAACTGCGTCGGTAGGGAAGATAATAGTGTGTTGAAAAAAGCGCGTTATAGGAAGGCAAATACCTCACAGACATAAATTGGCGTTGCGGTGGCTGGAAGTAGGAAAATTTTGGGGCCCAGAATTTCTTCACGTTGCAAGCAATCATCAGAGATTGAGTTATGTGTGATATTCGTGACCGACTAACCGACCAGCCCATTGGCGATGCCGCAAAATAGCTACACACCCAACTTCACCGCCTAATCCGAACGCACAATACCTTGGGCTCCGAAAAAACCCCACCAAACAGTCCTACAGTACATAGTTGCTTTCCTCCTAGTTATCGGTGCACGATCCGAAGTGGATTTGCTCAAAAAAGCTAACATAGTGCCCAAACCCATAAGTCTGTTGTTGCTTCTGTCCTCACCCAAACTCCCATTACGTTGGTTGTGCCAGAAAAGTCCCTCTAGCAATCACACCCATCCTGTCGTACTAAGCAGCACCAACCTTCTACTGAAGTTATGTAAGTAACACTTCTGTTTCGCTCAAATCCCCGACCCATTGTCATTCTCAGGATACAACACCTCCTCTGCTTCGCCTTTTCTCTCAAAACACCTCTCCCAACTCTTTAAGTGCCGACTTCACCTCCACCAATTTCGCCCATTCTCTCGCCTATTTCTTTACTTCTTTCCTTCATCAACTTGCCTCCAGCTTCCTCCCTTTCTCTCCCTTCTAATGCAGCATCTTTGTCACCAACACCACAACCGCCCACCACCCTCCTTCCCCCCCAAATCTTTCATTCTTACCGCTTGATTCTAAAAAGAATCCAACAATTTCCAAAGACATTTCTATATTTTATTTAAACGATACCCTCGACTTCATCATGTCTTATTTCTCATTTCACACACACACACAGACACACACACACACACACACACATCTTTTCACACACACACACAGACACACACACACACACACACACATCTGTTCACCATTTTACACCCTTTCTCCGCTCTTGCTGTACGTGCAGTGTGACAGTGTCACAAGGCAGCCGACTTTCACACGCTGAAGCAATCCATTGAATCCATTGATTGCGTCACTTCCTCAAGCTATTCGTCGAGATGACAACTAGCAGACTGACGTGCTACATCGCTTTCTTTTTGTTTGCCCACCTTACAGGTCTGCTTTTTGGTGGCATCTTCGGTTTTGCCTTCTGATTCCTCTTTGCCGCCTGGACAACGGCGGACATTATGGGACTTGTGTTGATGAGAGGTAGGTGCTCTACCTCTACTAACGCCAACCACTTGCAGGTTGCCAAAGAAGCCACCCACCAGGAGTCTGTCACGGCAATGCAGTTCACACAGATGATCATGTGGGAGAAGAGGGCCAGGAGCAGAGGGAGAAGGAGAATCCGACAGGAGCGTCTGATATGAAGTTCACGAGATTCCAGCACGTACTCAACTGCTTCGGTTGTGACGCGCACGAAACTGCAAATGAGTTGCATGTATTACAAATAAACCATCTTGAAAGTAGAAAACTACCAAACTTAGATTTATGTGCAATGAAAAAAAAAATAGCAGCCAAAATAAGACAAGAAGCATGAACAGCTTTAACTGTAGAACGAAACCCACAACCACCACCACCATCGTCACAACTCAATTCAACTTCAACACCGCCTCGTAAGAGGGCTGATAAGTCGCCAGCTCACGTCAAGAAATCTCCGAATGCCTTTGGGCTTCCTATGAAGGAGATGAGGGCCAAAGTTGTGGCTGGTTGTATTATGAAGGAGTCGGCTGCAATGAAGCAGATTCTTGACAGAAAATGGCATGCTCTACCGCACGAGGAGCAGACAAAATTTTACGAAATGGCAAGGAAGGAGGGGAAGTTTCATCAACGCATGTATCCTGGATGGTCGACGAGAGATAATTACGCATACCATGCAAAACGACGGGAAAATAAATGCCCATATCGGGCACACGATAATAATTCCAGACACATGGAGACCAACAGAAGCCGATAAAGGCGAGCGCATCATCCCCTAGCAGTCAAGAACCTGTGCTGAAGGAGGAACCAACTATTAATCTACCCAATACAGAATTCATCGGACTCGGTGGAATGCCGAAAGGCTCTGCGTTCCATCGAAGTCCATTTGCGATCGGTCACATGGCTTAAGGTGGCAGAGGGGCGGGTGAACGGTGCTATAATCCAGCTGAAGACAACATAGCCCATTTCATTCCCATAAATCAGCATCAATAGCAGCAGAATTAAAAAGTGGAACTAAATAGGGAAAGGGAAGCTATAATTAGTAGGGAAATAGGACAATGACAACCAAGTATTTAGTAAGGTTAAAGGTCCTCCTCCCACTACATTAGACCTCAATCACTGATCAAAATGTGTCGTTTGAAAAATGGAAAAAAGCAGGAACCAAACATTTACCAAGTCCCAAAAAAAGTCCCTCATAATCTTTAGAGGCATATTGCAGTGAAAAAGTAAACGCGACTAGGCATTGCAGGCGAAAGAGGAGAGCACGTCCTCCTCACAGTCGCCATCCTATTCAACTTTCACGCCTACTTTGGCCGCAAAAATAAGGAATGACGACATCCAAGTGGGGCTGTAGGGTTGGAAGTCTTCTCAGTAAAAAGTAGACATCGCTACTCCCAATCTGTGAACACCTATAGTCAGTGCGAATGCAAAACACAGACTCAACAGCAACTGCAGCTATTTATTTAACGCTTAATCCAACAAATATACATATAAGAAGAAGAGAGGGGTGGAAAAATGGATGTATACACATATACACATGATGGGCATTCATTCATGGGAAAATATTACATAAATGCTAAGCACATAGTGGAGCTATAAGTCCTCTCGATGATATTACGTCTCAATAACCACATTCCAGCATCATTACAAAGCCAACCAGTTAACAAGCTGCCGAAACAACGCCAACTTATGACTTGTAATTGCGAAACAAAATGTCTTAACAGCCAAATCATAAAGCATTTGCGTTTACCACTCTAGCAAATAGGTGGCAACGCCTGTGCCCAACAGCAACAACAACAACAAGATAGGAGGTCACACCTGCTACACGCACCGCTAGCTATCCTCCATGCCCTTCAGCATCTATCCGCATCGCATTACCAAGACGAAGACGCCTCCGCGTGAAGTAACTCCATAATCTTACATCGTTCACCATTCCACACATACACGCAACTGTCACCACCGCCACCACCAGTGGCACGGCAACTCCGTAGTGTCTAAAAAGGTGAAAAGCAACAAAGTGGAGAAGCCGATGCGGCGCGAACGTCCAACGCGCCGCAAGACCAACGCCCACAAGCACAACCACTGAGAAAAAAAGAACGCCTCAACAAACACGTAGATCCGCTACGGAGTACAGTCTACGCGGTGACGCGAAATCTTCCCGGTAGACACACCTCCCTCCGATTCTGCCTCCACCTCACTCAGACCACACCAGCTCACGTCGTCAAAGCTGACCCCCCACAACAAGGCCATCTCATCGAGGCCATACACAACACCTTTGGCAAAAATAACATCAGCACAAACGCTGACCGCCCTCCCCAAGTCAGTTGATGAGTACTGCGATCACCCCCACCCAAAATAAGAGTGCATATCAGATGCGTTGTTGTGTAGAAAAGACAACAACAGCGACGACTTATTTACAGCAAGCCTATCTTAACCAAGGAACGCATGAAGTGGTAGCGAAGGCAAGAGCTGCACTCATTGCCGCCAGACAATGCCTCCATTCTTGGCAAAAGAAGACGAGGACGAAGACGATGGAGGAAAAGTCCTCACACGAACTACACCTACCTCTTCAACCTCAAAATTGGGATGTAAAAAAGCAAGGAATACTAACTAGCAAGAAAGTGGCGAATAGGCGGTTGGAAAACAAATCTCCAAACAGTCACATTACCAGACCTTTGCCTTTACATCAGTACGTAGGCGTTGAAAGGAAGATAATCGACATTTAGGGGACCTAATGACAACAACAACTATAAACCGAAACTGACACACCTCATGCCACACGAAGATGCGAAAGGACCTACGCACGAATGCTAAAAGCATGTTTCCACCCAAACAAGGACCCATATCGAATCCATTGCTGCCCAGAAAAGACACCAACAACTCATTAATGGCGATCCAATCTTACCAGAAAAATATGCCGGGCCATAACAAAGGCGAGATTCACACTCAGTACCGGCTGATAATGCCTCCCTTCTTTCCCATAAAACAGAAACATTTGGCAGGAACTGAAGCTCCTCCTCCTTCGATGTTTAACCTAGTGAATATGTGGACAAAGGGAACATACAATAAGGCATACGATAAATGCCTGTTAGCAAAAATAATGAACTGGTGCCAGGCACTTGGTAGAGTTAAAACTCTCCTCCACAAAAAATAACCACTCATTAATCAAAGCCCATCGTCATTAAAAAAATAAACTAATTGACAAGTTGCCAAAATAGCCTCATTTTATCACCTAAAGTATCGTGCACCAACAAATAGACGCGAATAGATTCAGCGGTCGGAAGACAAGACGCCTCAACAGTCACATTATGAAGCATTTGCGTGTGCCTAAGCGATTAGGCGTATAAAAGAAGCTCATTGACACTTAAAGGATCCACTAACAAACATTTAACCAATACCAATAAGAAAATAGTAAATAATTATGTGAGTGGACAGCATAGTGGGAAAACAAACGTTCTAACAGTCACATTATAAACCTCTGCAGCTACTCTAGAATGCGAGCGTATAAATAGAACTAGTCGACACTTGAAGAACCTAATAGCAGCCAAAAAACTACAACCAACAAAGAATTACCAAATTCTTATTAGATTCCCGAGTTTCTACAGCAAATAAAGCGCCATTAATCGAAACAAGTGGTCCAAACGCGCACACTGCTCCCGAGCTTCGCCGACAAGACCAACCAATCATCCCCATGTTTGCCCGATAAAACAAACAAACTTTTAATTTTGCACGCTTTTGACACGGTCACTGTTTGCAAAAAGTGCTAAACTTTTTGTGACATATTCCGAATTTTGCAGGCGAATCTGCGGGTTAAAAAACACCTTATACGCATGGGTGGGAAATCCAGCGATGAATATTAGGGTGATAAAATGCCTACAAATAGCATTACAAGAATTGAAAAACTGTTAGTAATTTAAACGGCAAAGTAAAGTTTTGTTATTTTTACTAATATTGTAATGATGGTGGTGTTTATATGCGCTTTGTAGGTGAGAGACGGGAACACAATATACACGTGGTCGCAGATGAGCTCGCTTGCTCACTGGAGCCGGAGAGCCAACTTGCGTAGATTGGACTGTTTCATCTGCCACCAGTGTAGCGGTATCTTCCCGTTCCTCCTCTTCCGTCTTTTCCACCTTGCTATAAGAAGGCCGAGTTCTTCTAGGCATCTCTTTATTTAGGGTAAAAAGGCAGATGAAACAGTCCAATCTACGGGGTTGGGTCTCCGGCTCTAGTGAGGAAGCGAGCTCGTCCGCGACCACGTGGATATTGTGTTCCCGTCTCTCACCTACAAAGCGCATATAAACACCACCATTATTATAAGTATATCTCACTTATTCCCCACCTCGTTGGTCGTTGCAGTGGTGATTAATAACGTCTGTGGAAACGTACTTTCGCTCACGATTTGGTACAGCTTTAATTTCTCATGATAGTTTTTCGTAATTTTCCTTCATTATCTTCCCATTTCGATCAACCACGCCAATAATGCCCCTAAGGTCGTGTGCAAATGCGTGGTTGATGTGCTCCACTGTGCGTGTAGCTGTTTCGTTTCTGCCGATTCAAGTGGCTAGTTCTGCTAGCAGTTAGGGGTCAACAATCAGCCAAAGTGAGTGTCTTTTCTTCCACCACTCGGGATAGCAATGGAGGCGGATAGTTTTAATGTCTACGCACGCTCGCAGTCTAGTGGATGGATGAATGTGTCAGAAAACTGTCGATCGGATGCCATCACAGTAGGAAGCGAAGAGCGCTTCGACACAAAGGTGAGTTGGTATCATATTTGAATAATTGTAATCTTGTGCATCCTTTTTTGGTATTCGTACGATACTTTCTTACACCGGAGGAGTATACTTATTCCTTCACTTTCAGGAATAGGTGTTTGTCAATGTAGTCGCGTTTTCGTGAATTGATTGAGCTTACCTACCTCTTCCGAACAGCGTGGCGCCAGTCCCGCCATCACTTTATAAGAGAACTAAACGATGCCAGGGGGAACGCACGTTCAGTGGGCGGTGGTTTGTGTGTGCGTCGTCTGTATGGTGGCCAGTGAGTGGATATTGCCTACCCTTGCGGAGAACAGGACTCCGTGATTCTCAGTCGTGCTCTCCACCAACGCCATTCATCGTTGTTAATGGGGGCAATCGTGTGGCAAAAGGCGGAGGCATGGAAGCAGTCACTGCTTGGGAAGCTGAAAGAGGCCCCCCGCTTCCAAATGCTACCCCTAAGTTGCTTCGCCTGGAAAAGGCGGTAACTGTACTAGTCATGTCAGTGTTTGTTATTTCTCCAACTCTGACTTTTTCCTGATTTCCCTTCGATGTCTACACTGCGGTTTCCATTTTCATGACTGGGCCTACACTTTGTCGGTAGGCACGGCAGTAAAGGTGATGGAGGACAGTTGGGATTGTGGTTTCTGAGAAGAGGTTGATTCTTGGGATTATTTGGACAACGCAACCCCCACTGCTAGTATGGTGTGACAAATAATAGCATTTAACATGTTGGTAGTAGTAGTAGTAGCAGTAATAGTAATGGAAACGATAATGATAGGAGTAAGCGTAATACAGTCCCGCATAATACTCCCACCAGAGAAGTAGAGGGGGAAGGGCGGGGGGCATGTCGATGCTGCTGCTGCTACTGCATTATCACTGTAGTAGAAGGGGCAAAAGAAGACGTCGTCCATCGATATGAGGATCGGGAGTAGAAGTGGGGAAGGTTGGAGAAAGGACGGAAAATTAATGGTTTGTGTGTGTGCAGTAGAGTGGTTGGAAAAGGTGACAGAGGGGAAGGCGAGAAGGGATCGAAAAAGGGAGGAGGGAGAAGCATGGGGAGGTTTCACCTTTCTCACATCATTAATGGCAAATTTCAACTGCTAAGGGGTTGCCGGCAGCAGAGAGAGGCGATTGACACTATAAAAACTTGCCGCAGAGGCAGTTAAAAATGGTAAAGTAGATTGGGCCTTATTCTACAAACAGAGTGTTTTCCAAACAACCCAGTCCTAGCAGCGGTAGATAAAGGTGAACAGGCTTCATTAGAATGCCACCGAAAAAAATTCAGGAAGAGAAGGATGAGGAGGAGGAGGGCGATTACTGTCGAACCTCCACTCTCCCATGCGTTGTCCACCTGTTGAGAGTAATTTCTACTAAAATGATTTGGAGGTGGAATGCAACTGCTACTCCTACGCTCAGTAGGAGTTGCACGCCGAGGTGGATATCAGGTCGGTCATTTAGTAATGAAGAGTTAGGTAGGGGGCTTACGGACAAGCGGAGACCGCGGAAGGAAGAGAGGGAGGAGGTAGAGGAGCAGGAAGGGACACCTGTAAGAATTCACAATACAAAGAAGGGAAGTCCGTCACAAAATTAAAAAGGAGAGGTGATATTTCATGTAAAAACGGAAAAAGAGAACAAAAAAACGCATTAAAATGAGCACAAAATGGAAAAATTTAGAGTAAAAATGAAGAAATTTCTGCGAAAGACTAAGAGATTGGCAGACACCAGAAAAAAAATACTACACAAATAAAAGCTAAAAGCAAAAACAGAAGATTTTTTGAAATAAAAAAAAATTGCATGCAGAGAGAGCAAAATTGGCAGCATAGAGGAGAAAATGACAATGAAAATGCACTGTGTGAGCGAAATTTTTAGTATTCCGAAGATGGAGACTGCGAAATAGCATTGAGTGAGACCGAAATTGGCAGTGTGATGAAGTTGAAGTCTACGAACTTGTATTCAGTGGGAGCGAAATTGGCAGTGTGGAGAAGATGAAGACTACGAAATAGCATTGATTGAGAGCGAAATTAGCAATGTGGAGTAGATGATGTAGCGTTCCGAGACTACCTTTAAGGTAAAAGAAGGCATAGTGTAATATTTGTTTGTTCGAACTGCCGGTTTCGGTCACTTGGGTGGCCATATTGTACTAGTCGGTTGGCTGGCCTTTGAGCCGTGCCAACAGGCTCCAAGCCCTCTGTTTCCAGAATATATATTCTGCCCCAGTACTATGCCTTCTTTTACCTTAAAGGGAGTCTCGGGACGCTACAATAGTACTGGGGCAGAATATATACTCTGGAAACAGAGGTGACCGAAACCGGCAGTTCGAACAAACAAAGTATTACAGATGAAGACTACGAACTTACATTCAGTGAGAGCAAAATTAGTAGTGTGGCGAAGATTACTCCCTGTATTTTTTATTTGTTGTGAGCGTTTTTGGCCTTACTAGGTATGGTGCCTTTTTGAACTTTTGTCTTCCACTTGGAAATTTTTTCTAAATGACTTTTATATTTTCCTCTTTTTTCATGGCATTAAATAGTGTTCAATTTGTTTTGTAGTGGTCATTTGTCCATATAAACTTGCCTCACAATTCAAAACTCTTCTTTTTTAAATAAAGCAGGGTCTCTAGATTAAGGTCTTGAGGCTTTTGCAATTCCTTTTCAAGGCGATTAGCACTTTCTCCAAGTGAAATCTCTTTAGTTGGGTTTGCTTAGTAGTACTGATAAACATTTGAGTAGGCGTAGCGTAACGATGAGGCTTACGAGTGTTAAACTAACCTATGTTTGATATTAGATAAGCCTTTGTTGGAACTTAATGTGCCTCCACCCACTGACCAATGATTTCTACGCTAATTAAACATAAGTCATCCACAATTTCCTTTCCACCAAACCTTGATACGCTTTTGAAAATGTAGAGGCTAATAATTTTTAAAAACAAGGCGTAAAATTTGGTTGGTTTTTAGCCATTCAACCTTCCTAAAAGCATCTTAGCTATCATTAGCAGGATAGAAAACTTGCATACGAAGAATAGCTGAAGTTGGTCAAAGAGAGGTTCAGACTTTCCGAATGACTTTCCTATAACTTGAGAACCGCATAGAAATGGGCTTTCACAATTTAAATGCTGCCATATATTAAAGTGGTTTGGCCCTAGGCGACTTCATTAACACATCATTTGATATTTTTAACGGAAAGTTTTGGAATGCACGGGTCTGCCATCCAATTTCTTCGTTTCATTTATAAATTTAAACCTTTCCACTGGCCACTATCACTGAAGGATAAGTTATGAGACCTCACCACAGCTAAAATTAAAATGAAAACATGAGTTAACAACCATGATTATTTTGGAGCATAACTTCGGTTTCAGTAGTATCCACCTAGGCAAGTCTTTCTTGCTATGCAGGCCCATCATTTATTGTTTCGTCAGGCACCCGGCTATCACCTAGTAATGCAGATAAAATTTAACAGCAAGCCTTTTGGAATGTGCGGCTCATTCATCCAGCCACCATTGCTTTCACAAATGGGTCTCATCAGGATACTTACTCCTGGAATTGTATAATAAAAGTCAGAGAGTGATGATGACCCAGCAGCTCCGTTCCCATCGGCAGTTTCATCCTCAAGCAATGGTGGGTATGAATGCTTGCCCACACAATAATCGGCACTGAAAAACGCTTTCACATACCTTAGACCTGCATTGTATCGCATTTATTGCACACAAAGCAATCATTAGGTTCCCAGGCACATTATAGCGTCTGGTTTTGGGGTATGTGTGGCGGACAAACAGTGAGGACTCAACTAACCTTAGAGTGTAGGAATCAGCTCTCAACACAAGTCGATATCTAGTTTGGAAGTTTCTAGGAATCTTGTTTTCTTCTTAAGCGCTTTAAAGGACATGGCTTTGAGTGCTAGCTTGCGATTAGGGTTGGTCCGATTCTGATTAAAGGCAAATACACTACCATATACAGTCTGATACTTGTGTGCAAATCATAAACATGCCTCCTGCTTTACCCTATGCCCCATGCGTTGGATAAAGGCGCTGTTTATTGCAAAAGGCTGCGCAGCTAAAACCAGTCCTCAGAGAAGTGTAGAGGAAAGGCATCATTTAAATGTAGCCAGCTACTTGGCAATAATCGGATGAGCTGGCGGGTCTCATGCTCAACAACTGGCCTATCCATCAGAATGGGAACCGCATATGCCTTCACAACTATCGCAACTGAAGCGTGTTTTGTCAGGTAACAGATCACCGTCTAAATAAAATAAAATAAACACTTGGTTGGAGGGGAAGCTTGACAGGTGCGACTGGTTTACCTAACAATACTATTCTTCTATCTCCTCTGCTATTGCACGTCTTCTACAGGTTTCTTCCCTCTCCACAGTAATTGTCAATAGGGGTTTATAAAATCACCGCATTTTCAAATTTGACAAAACAAAGTGAGTTCGCCTATTAAAACGGTTTTATTTACCTTTCTATTCCATTCGACTACTACGCTGCTAAAAAGAACTCAGAGAGAAAGAACGAAGAGGAGGAGATTTGTCCTTCCATGATCGGTTGCTAAGACGACCAACGTAAACTTTGGTTTTCTACAACGACCAATGATGGGGTCAGGCGAGCACTGAATACATCAATTTGTATTTCGAGGTCGCCATTGACGCCACTGATATGCACTTTTGACCTTTCTTCATGCAAAGCTCGAAGAGAAGTAAACATGCGCGACAAACTTGTCACTAATCACCAATCAACTCCAGTAACACCAACAAAATGACTGTAAGAAGGGGGAAAGGAGGTGCTTTAAAGTTCTCCCTTTTTCTAATCGTTTGCAAACACCGCTAAGAAGGTGGAGCTTATCGCAAGAGATTAGTTTGTTTTCCAAACGAATCATACAGGATAGTTCACGGAAGGGTACAACCAAGTAACAAGTTAATCTCAACTTTCTACAGTACAAAAATGTGTTCCCTCATTCCCCAAGGGGTGGTTTTCGGATCCGCACTCTGATTGGTATCTCTCGGACCGACGCATTTATTGACGATAATTCAAGGTCGCATCCACACCTACAACACTTATTAATTTGATTTGCCTGTATTGACCTTCAACATTCAAAAGTTTATCAGCAGATTTATTTCGAGTCACATGGCCGTTGAGCACAGTGGTGGAGGAGGAGGTGTTCTCGTCTGAGAAAGGAACCACACCCATCCAACACAATGCACAGCCCCGCTGATGTAGTAGTCACCAAAGGACTAGACTCTCTCCTGCTTCAGCCGTTGCTGATCATCCTCCTCCAAAGGAGCCGTTTCACGAAGAGAGTACAGGCAAGGCTGCCTTGTACCTGTGACAATCCCTTTCGTGGCATAAACCGCGAAGACTTCTGCCAATGCGTAAAGAGGGGCTTGTCGTAAACGATAGCAATAAAGGCTGCTCATGCACCGAATAGACAGATCAACGTACAATGGAGGGCCTAGAAATACAAAACAAACTTGTCGACGGCGTTAACTGATGAAGGAAACGAGCATGATCCCTGACTGATCAAAGAGGGTCATACTGTAAATACACAAGTTAGATTTAAGTGAATGAATGAGTAAATGTAAATGTACGACACTTATTATGAGACACCAAAATGAGGGGTCAGATGAGGGCAAAATCTCCAGCCTTAGGTCACAGTCTGCTCATAGGCTCGTTCACCCAATAGGCAGCCTGACTAATATGATGCATACGAAATCACGGAATATTTGTAAAATAAAGTAAATTGAAAAGATGATTTGTTAGTGCATGATTGGAGGGCACCTATTGCCAAAGTAGCACGCAAAAAGGGAAACAATGGTGGAGTGACGGTGAAAAAGTGCGCGGTCAAAGTGTAAGGAGGTGCAAATGTCCGTAAACGGTTTTGATGAAAACAAGCTTAGTGGGTTAAGGAGAGGCGACTCATCTGCCTACACTTTTATCCCTGTTTCGTGGACTTAAAGTGACGCACATTTTTTTGGGGGATAAAAGCACCAATACCTTCGTAAAATAGATGTAGCTTCTGTCAAAATCTCGCCGAAAGTCACACATACACCGATCAGTGCTGCCATAATTTGATCCCTCACCCACTTTTGCTTCCATTGCCATTGCAAACCAAATGCAGTTAGTGGTTCTGCCCCATAAGATGATCGGTTTTAATGAAAAGAAATTAAACTTGCTTGAAGCTCGCTTGCAAATCCCAAATTTCGTCGAAGTGTTTGCAATTCAATCCCTTCTGTTTAGGCAGTCACTGCTACATATCTGCAAGGCAGAAGTGCCCAAGGCGATACCACAAACAGTTACTATAGTATAGACGTCGTAGTCAAAGAAGCACCGACGGGAATGACGTAAAAGCACGTACACTTGCACTACATTCCACGTTGAATACTATGTGTAGATTCTTTGCAGCAGGAGCGTATTTCCGGAACCCCTAATCTTTAGGCCACAGAAGGGAGAAGTTTGTGGGAGAAACCAGAAGCATGGGATGCGTAGAGAGCACATGCGATCCAATCTGATGCCAACAGAGGCACCTTCGCTACGTCCTTACATTTAAAAAACACTTTTGAAATCCAGACATCACAAATTGTTCATGCGTATTGTGTTTCTGGCTGAACAATATGGATTGCGTTCAGCCCAATGAATTCCAAGCATAATGCGGTCTTCCGAATGCAATTGAAAGGCAACCTCCCACCTTCATATTCACCTCATCGTAATGAATGGGAATGATCTAAGCTAGTCTTAAATGCCTCCGTTAACATACCTCGATCTACATGAAATAAAATGGTACAGTTTGTAGCCCTCATTAATCTCAGCACATTTTAAGCCAAAAGCGCCCACTCTAACTATGGTGTGGTGAAATTTCTTGTAAGAGGACTTTACTAGGTGGGATTTCAATGACATTAAAGCATTCACTTTCTGGCCACTTCAATTCATTCAATCACTCATCCAAATAAATCTGCGCAAAAGTAACAATAACTTCATGATGACTTCAAGACATGCACTAACAAGAAGAGTTTAATGCTTTTGTGTCAAGTGAGGTGACAATATCCATCTGAGACATCGACTAAGCGATTGGTTATGAAGGGCTTGTTAAAAAATAGCGATTGCCAGCATAATCGACCTTAACACTTGCCTTCACCTTGAAGGTGAGCAACGTGGCCCTTACAGTTCAGGTGCCTTTCATAACTTATTTGTTAAGTAATCGAGGAGGAAATTCAGCCAAATGTTCTGGCCGACTGGTACATCTGCATTGGAGCGTGAATTTAGTTATTATTTTGTCTACTAACCGCAATAAATCCGTTAAGACTAAGGAAAAACAAAATTGTACTTTGTGTGGCATCTCAGTTGCGGTGGTTGGAGTAAGCAATGCACGGGCTTTACTATTTGTAGTAATTTGTGCGGCCCACCCATTCATATTCGACCTTCGATCCTGATGCGCTGACCTCGAAACTGCCGGTCCGTCACAAATCATCCGTCACCTTGGCCCTTCCGCGGTGCTTACGGAATTACAGATACTGGCGACACCAAAGTATAAGGCGAATATAGCAAGTAACTCATCACATTTATTAGATCTCCCTTAAGGGCTTAGCGGCTACCGGCAGTGTGCCACTTTTAGGCTACCCTGAAGCCGCAACATGCCATATCCAACAGTCTGCCGCACCAAAGATGTTCGAAATCACAACATCAATTGTTCACTCATTTTTCATGGTTAAAATATGAGCACACCTCATAGGAGTTTAACTGCCCAGTCGTATGTTAGCTGGACACTCTCATTTAGCAGATTTTATGACCTATCAATGTCATCTCACCTCCTAGGACATAGGCAAAATCGACCAGTAAGAAACGTAAAACCACAACCCGTCATTTACCTCACCTGGGCAAACAAAACATCAACGATGTATTAGTTCGGCATAGCTATGAAATAACTCACTGATTCGTGGCTGCTGTATCAGTTGGTGACACCTAAATCCTATCGTGAAGTACGCACTCATTCAAACAATTGCATGGTGTTGGGTTCGTGGCGCGACCAACTCGTTCGCTGGAACTGCGAAAAACAACAACATTTTCGACTTTTTTCCTGATTAAACGCCGATAAGAGTCAAGTAAGGTGACTGATGGCAAATAATAGATGGCGATCACAAAGTGGTAAGACATGGGCAGAGATGCACGCGTACGCAATTTTTACTTCCAACGCCCACCTCGTCATCTGTCATGGTATGGGCAGTGATGACACGCTTGACGTGTTTGTATCAGTCAGAAAATCACAATTATACTATTCATATGCCTTCGTAGAGGAATTTCCATGCGCAAGCACATGGCTATCACGAATTTACATGGTGGGCTGCTTTCACTCCTGCAGTTGTTTAGAATAGTTTCGGACACCGAAGCAAGGCAAAGTCAATCCAGGTGGCCTCAGCACACTAGAACACTACTTATTAACCTTTGCCTGTACAATCATTGACAATAATTTAGAGCGAAATTGGTACTGCTTAGATTTGGCAGCAGACCTTGTTTCAGTGTGCAAAATCATGATGCTGATTGATGAGTAGCGACAGCAGCATCTACCAAAGCATTCCGTGAACTAAATCGAGAGGCGGGAAGGAAGACTGAATGTATCAAAGGTTTGACTTAATCACGCTACACTGTTGGCCTGATGATCACGTTTTTTGCTTTATCTTTTCAGATCTTTCTTTGACGCCTTGTCAGTGTTTACAAGGTCTCACACATGCACCAAAGGAAAAAACGAACAATTTATACACTTTCATTGCGTTCCATGCATTCAAATGTTCCCAAAAGGAGTTGTCCTTCCACGCCGCATTTAAGTACCTTCAGAAGGTGTCTAATGACTAGGTTTGTGAATTAATCCTTAAATTGCCTACTATCAACTGTGTTAAAACCTTTAATCTTTAAAATCCTCCAGTTGTTTTAATGCTAACAGGAACAGTCATCGTACGGTGTGAGATGAGGTAAATATTTGCCGCTGAAAGTGGTGCGCCAGTCATTTAAATGTTTTGTAAAGAGTGTATTACCGATGTTTTTGCGCTCATTTAGTGAAGGAAGGATTGAGTGTGTACGTACGTACGGGGTGGCAATCCTTGAACAGGGAAGTGCTTAGGCCTACACACATCAGCCACACATCAACCATACCCAGGGGATTGAGAAGCTGCACCCTCCAAGCCCGTGTTACTGAACGTAAAAGCCTTCAGACAGGCTAGCTCTTTGCTACGCTAAAAATTCGCTCAAACGCCTTAGGTTAATCTGGTTTACTAAACCATTTACAGTAATTTGTTAGGAACTAATTCTAATCAAGTCGTCTTAGCTTTTCACCGATTTTCACATAGTTTTCAGGGTGAATTTCTGCTTCCGAACTAACCAGGTAATGAGATTATGAAATAATTGTGTCTGCTTTTCCGTTTAAACCTTGTGGGAAGCGAACCCCTTTTGCCGAGTAAGTGTCGCAATCTAAAAGGCTTTTAAGTGATGCTAAATCCTGGCAAAAAACTTACAAAACTACCTTTTTGACTGCACTTGTCTCACTAACGCAAGTTAAGCTAAGTTTCTAGAATAAAATAACTGTCGAATGAAATCACAACAAGAGTATGCCATCGTAAGTCAAACAATTTATATCAAAACAATATGCAATAACGCTTCTAGGAACCATATGTGCCACAATCCAAGGAAATGTAACTTTATGAACTGACATGGGATAACTGCAGTCCACAGATGATCTATTTAACATTTTTATTTCTTTTATTGCTTAGGTGTGGCAATTCAAAGCGGTAGAAGGGCTCTTTGCCACCTTGATACTAAAGACATTCTTAGCATCCTTTTGAATAATGGATACATTGTTTGCTTTTTTTTCACGGAAACATCCTGCCAACATTGCTCACAAAACTAATGAACACTTTGGATACCCAAACAGCATCATTTCATATGCTGAAGATCGCAATTAACTCAACAATTATCAACACTCCGGCCAGTAGTATCCACAACAAGGAGTGGAAGGGATAGAGTAGCTTTGATTGCGTACCGTAAAATTTGAATGAAGCATGCAATGTACAGCGGCAAGGTTCACACAATACAGAGTTACATATTTTAAGTCTGGAATCATTCATTTGCGAGTCAAAATTCTAGCTTCCTGCCAGGTGCGTTGGTGGTATCACAGGGGAGGATGATACCCAGCATTGAGAGCATGGCAAAGTTCCAAAAGAGTAAGGATCATGCACCTCAAGACAAGAAAAAAATGTTTCACCAATCATTTGCTTAAACAGATTTTTGCGAAAATTTGCATTCGGAGAAGAAGGAGAAGGGTGTAGGAATACATAATATATAATACATAATAGGAGTATTTTGTATCCTTTTCTTGATGCTACTGAAGGGTGTCTTGAAAAAGCCCTTTCATGTGGACTACTACAATAGGACCATCTTTTATGAGTGTCATTAGTCTTGGCGTGTACATTTTGCTATAAACTGTGGCCAAGTTGTTGAAAGACGTTGCTAAAATTGCAAAAAAATATTTGCTCAAATGAAAACATTTGCATACCCATCCTCGTCTGGAGAGATATACTAGTCAGCATCATATTTTCTGGTAAATGATTGTAATCACACTCCCAATGAAGTAATTGCGATTTGTTTGTAGGTACGTTAACACCCAATTAGTGAATCCTCAATGCCTAGTCTACTCAAGACAAATTGTTCTTGCAGACAAATCGCTGGCAAATTATGCTAGCAATCTGGAATTAACATTCATCCCAAACTCTAACACTTATTCCCTATAAATAACGGAGATGTAGATTATCAAATACCGGCTGTTTGCAAAATCCTTTTAACGCCAACGCACGTTTAAGGTGAGGACTTGCAACACTTCAGCATATTTTAGCCTGCTACGGTTTCATGGTGTTCAGGCGATTACAAAAGAAAGTCGACTCAGAAAACTTACTAAACACTTAAGTTTGAAGAAAAAATAAGCAGTGTTTAACTGCTTTTTTTGGTAGAGTTCGTGACCCACCCCCACTGCCAGCACATCCTAACGACCTTATGTACGATCAACTCCATGGCTGGCGGAAGCACCACCCAATACTCGTGGCGACGGTGCCTTTCCTCGCTCTCGTCCACCTCGTGTACCCACGCGGCTCGGTAGCGCGCATTCTGCGCTCGCTTCTCATCAAGTTTGTCAATCACAACGCCTCTATCACTATCTTCCTCATCCTCCTTCTCATCGCCTCCACCAATAGTCCAGTCAGTCAAGGCCCTCGAGTCGCGTCAAATGACACGCGGATCGGATCCTAACCTCACCGAACCCCTCATTGCTTGGTGGGTCTTCGGTGAGTTTGCTGCGCCCCTTACATCCTATTCTCCTCACTTCAATTTACATTCACTGAACTCTTTGAAAGCTCCGAAATACTCTTAGGTATGTTGGTGGCGGTGGATCTTTTGATAATAGTGGATATCATAATTGCCCATCCCAAATGAGCTTCCGTCACCTAGCATGCTTTCAGTAAGTTGACTGCCTCAGTCTCACTTCTGCCGCATGCAACCTTCGAAAGTATTGAAGCTGTCGCAGCTGATTAGTTTTGAATTTTAATCGTTGTGGCTTACGATTTTATCACTTGCACCTATGTCCGCCTTCTAGAGTTCTTACTTACCCCTCGTTAGGGCAAATGCTTTGCTCTTTAAACAGCCTACTCTGGTCTTTTTATTAAGCGCATATGGTTTTTTTTGAGAACATTGACTTCACTAGTGCATTTAAAGTCCCATCGACTATTGCGGACCGCCCCGATGAGTTTACCACCTCTCTTCACTTCAGTGCTGTCCGTTCTAACCATCTGAAGGCTCTCTGAACAGCAGCTCTCGAGTTACCGATGATTGTGCAATTGAGTGCTCAAAATGCGTTTTGATTCTACCACCCAATTCAAAGTACCACGGGTTACTTCCATACTGTATTTGATTCTTACAAAGTAAAAACTTTTTAAAGCCCTATCTAATAAGTCAGCCCTTCTGTTCCTACTCAATTGATAGTCATCTTTCCGATTTTTTCAATTACGATGCAAGGCATGCAATTCAATCAAGACTACTTAAAAGTTTTGAGTCTCTCATAGCTTTGCAAGTGTTATCGGAGTCAGCAATTTCTCCACCTCACTTCAATTCAATGCCTCCCAACGAATCGGTAGCTGTTCCAACAGCACAACATGAGTTAATTCCAAAAGTATGGTAACAAAAATAGTAACTTTGTCCGATACCGTCTGGCGCTTTGCTTGCTTTGTCCAATTTATCAAACCATCACATGCACTGCACATCGGAGCATAGAAACTGGTGAGCAAGGTGAAGTGACAGGTAGAACAGCCTAGATTAGCCAGAGAACAAAGTGATGCAATAGCCTGACCCATCTGACACTCATTTTAGCTGCTGGCTAATTATTGAGGCTACAGCTTTCCTCCACTATATGCAGTCGTCTTTTTAATTAACTTCACTTGTTTTACTGTAAATATTCTTGGAAACTTAATCCTAGTTAAGGATTTTATAAGTGTTATGATGTCTAGAATTAAAATCACTGCGCCATAAGGGTGCTTCAAACAAGAAAGATGATGGAATTTCAACAAGAGACTGACGAGTATGTTTACACTCCTGTGATGACTATAATGACAGAGGTTGGATACAATGCAGCATTCTTGACATTGGTTCCCTAAAACTCTCTAAAATTGAAGATGCCACCGCCAAAAACGAATGCAATCAACTAAATTTGTAGGACTTCACCAGCAATCATGAGCTCTTCGAAAATGCAGTTTGTGCCTAAAGTTCTGTTCAAGAAGCTTAAATATTGAGTGCCTAAAAGAAAGAGTTAAGTGACATAAAAGAAATTGACTGTAATGCTAATGTCCAAGCCAGAAAAATTTTATTCTTAGCCATGTTTTTAAGGTTTTTGCTTATTGAGGGAGCAATTGGCTCATCATCCACAGCCGTGAACGATTTAATGAATTTCCAACCTGTACAAAGGACTATCAACTCTAACAGCAAGATTCTACCTTGCAGATTGGAGGTCATTTCATTACTCCTTCCTCAGTTATGTGATACCCTCAAGGAGTATCGGTACAGTCTAAGCAGTATATATGCTTAACGTGCCAACCATGTTCCATTGAAGCATTTGTTTATCCTTAACTCAGTGATAACTGAAGGTGAAAGGTTTGTAGAGTCTCCTTCCTAGTCCCAAATCCCCTTCTTCCCTTGCCTTTGTAGCGACGGTGAATATTTAATTTGGGCTCCTTTTTAAGATTCTCCCAACATGAGAGGACATCAGATCTTATGCTGCTGTTGGCCTGTTGGCCTGTTGATGTAAGCAATGTGATTGGTGGCGTCATGGGCCCGTATCAGTATCTTCTCCACAGTGGACGTCTCCCCTATCATATACAAATGTTATCCAATCCACGTTGGTGTAATTATTCGAAGCCTGGTGCAATACTCGGAGGTTCTTAAACGTTTGCCGTGATAATAGGAAATAGTCGTTGCTGTAAAACATGAAACGTTGCTTCTCAGTGGTCCCATAGCAATTTAAACATTTTTTGCCAATGAGCGTGCTTGAAACCACTACCCAAACTATGTTCCTCTTTCTCCCCTCATTTACATGGTTAAATACGAACATCCACTATTTTATTTTGCACTTCAATTCTATGCAACGCCTTTTCTGCCTATTTTGCTGATTTTAAGTGTGTCCAGAGAAGAGCGATAAATACTTGCAAGGGAAATTCACACAATTATGCAATCAAAATGCAAGATGGAAAAAAGTCGAAGGGCCATCTACAAAAATGCAGTATAAAGTGGCCATCCCGTCTTAGAAATGACAACATCAACAGCACTGTTTGTTCAGATAGCTGAGTGCCAAATAGACGGAGTGAACTAACAGTGGAGGAAATTTTTGTTGGCTACCGAATGTGGGGAGTGGAATGGAGTGAGGTTTGCGCGAAGTTTGGTACACCTTAGTTGTCCAATTAATATCATTTTTGATTTCATAGTTTAGCATTTCTTAAGGGTTTTAATTTAAAAAGTGTGTTTTAAAATTGTTGAGGCTTGTCGTGCAACAATTTGAGGAAAAACTGCTGTACGAGATGCAAGAAGACTACGCGTAGTAACCATGCTACTGCCTAAAAACTCAAGGCAACTTCGATACAAATTCTTCTGCTTATAATGAAGCGATGCAAAGAAAACAAATAAATTAAATTTTGGAGGCAAGGCATGGATGCTAAGATTTGTTGGTAAACACTATATGAAATTGTTACTCCACTTTACGGAGGAAGGTTCTCCCCACAATTCACATTTTAGATGCACAAAATGAATTATAACTTGATTTGGATTAAAATGACACGCAAATAATTGAATGGATGCTTCTAACTTAGGAGCAACCTAACAATAATTATCCCAAGTCACAAAGTTACACTCAACGCAGTGCTTTTGTGTCACAACAACATGGTCATAAGTGATAATCCTAGCTTCGTTAACAGATTGCTTACTTCCCACTTTAACAAATCCTTTATAATTTTTGCATTGCAAGGTGCTACACATTCAAAAGTTTCACCCATCAAAGATAAAAGAGGCTGCAGAGCTACAACACTCCCAACTCGTCTCCCAACAACCAATCAGCTTTAAGCTCGTTAGGTCTGTGCGACATTTTGTTGGTCACCGATCTTGACCTCCATGAAATATTCTAAAGTGCAAGACTGCACCACTTGCCACATCACCTCCTCTCCATAATCGTGCTGTGCTCACACTTTCCGTTCAGCGGTTACTGCTTAAAGTGGACAGAGTTAAAGGGTTACTATCAAATGGGAATAAATTTTGTGGAGAAATAAACAAAAATTTCTTGAAGTTGATAGCTCTAACTTTTAAAATTCATATTAATTCTACATTGGCATTTTGTCAGACGAAGTTAACTAAGGATAGAAGAAGCAAGAAGTAGGCAATAGACTTGGAATTATAAAGACTGAAAGTGAACTGTTAACTTAGGACAGAAACAAAAAATTAGCCTGAATCGCGAACGAATTAAGATGTGGAACTCGAATGTTTACTTGTTGAAAGCATGTGTCATTTTAAAGAAATCGCGAGTCACAAATTAGAAATTATCCGGAGCAATAGATTTTGTAAAACAAATTGTACTTAAAAGAAATCATTTGAAGGATGAGTGGACGCACGCTGAGGCGAGTAGTTACAGTCGATAGTTCAACAATGCAGCATAAACTTGTTCTAAGGTAGTAACAAATTTTCTCCGTTGCAACTGGCGTTCAAACGCTTTACTGATGGCGGCGAGGGCGGTGCTTGGGCAGGCATACTGAATTCCACGCAATGCCTACATCTACCACCTTCAGAAATCAAGTTTTCCTCATTTCTGCTTCTAAATGCAGTGATGCCTGAATGGTCCTCTATTATAATCCTGTTCCTATAACTCAAATTTATGCAGGGTTCGCGACAAACGTTTTTCGGTAATCGCAACTCTTCCAAGAAGTCGTAAACGCCGGTACAATTGAGTCATTTAAATGCCATTTCACTTAAACATCAGGCTGGTTGCTCTGTATAAACATCAATCTCCTTTTTAAACTATGCGTTTGGAGTAACTACTCACTTAGTCAGTACAATGTGTGTTTCGGCTCATTTGCGAAACCTTCTCCCTGTTAAACACCAAGCATGGTTAGCATATTTCGCAAAACTTCATGTAAACACTGTATATTTTTTTAAAATTTGAACAAGAGCAGAAGGGTTAGTAAATGCTAGAGCTCTAATTCAATAATAAGTCGATGAGAGACTGACGGTGTCAGTTCTCAGTGATGTCCGTGTTTTGTGACTGAGGACAAGACTAGACCTACAGTTTAAACGCTACTCTCCCTTAATACATTAAAGGCGAACGTTGACAATCCCTAGGACAATTTAAGGGTTAATAATGTTGCCCTAAATCCAGTTAAAATACTACAGTTAGCCAGTAAGGTACATTACTCAATTGCATAAACTTGGATGATAAAATAGGTTTCGTGAGGAGTGTGATGAAGCAGATCTGGGAGGAAGGCTTCAAGGCGTATGTGCGTCAATGGTGGATCTGGTTGGATTTCATAATGCTCCCACTATTTCTCACCACTGAGGGTCTGCGTATGGTAAGCCTGATTCTGCGCACGACCGAGCGCTACGGCTTTGACCCCGCGGGTCGAGGGCATTGGCCTGCAGACGATCCCATCCTTCTCTCCAAGGCCTTCTTCGCTATTGTCCACATCTTCTCTTTTGCTCGAATCATCTTCCTCTTCCAAGTAAAATCACCAATTTTTTATATGCGCTGACATAGAATTAGTGCGCTTTATCACTATCTTTCTGGTCACTAAGTGATTATTACTCTAACACATTGAATCCGGTATTGTAAGTGGTTTGTTTAAATTTCTTACGCGGCAGTTTTGACTTTTAAAGTAGAGCATTACTATCTGTGGATTCAATTTAAATGAGCTTGACATTTCACGTTGAGCATTGACTGTTTTAATTTTAGAGATTTCAATTAGATACTAAACAGTCAGTTTGTACAGTTGTAATTCACATTAATGACGAAAATACCAATTTCTATAAGGCCGTACAATGATGCTCCCATACTTCCACTTTATTGCACATCTTTCTAATCTATCAAAAACAAATGACTGCCTTAAAACTTTTGCTTTTTTAATTAGCAGCCTTCTGCGATCCTATTGAGCCCTCCTTGGGCATCACCTCGGTGTGACGCAAAGAAAGTGGTACCGGCTTCTGGCAAAGGATGCCGAGGGCAAAATGGTCGACTTGAAGTCAGCTCAGGCGACGGTGACGGTGGGCGAGATACTCCTGATGATCTACCACGCTATGGCCATAATTGTACTCTTTGATAAGCTCAACGCAATGATGTCAAACTCCTTCCATACAATTCAGGCGAGCTAACTCTTTCGTTTAGTAAATTATTCAGCCTGTGATCGGTAATTGAAATTGCCGTATAGTTGAGGCATTCAGGACCGGTACAGTTGGTAATAGCGTCTACTTTTTGGAATGTCTTTTAAGAGACTAAGTAAACTTCATCTACTGCTACTAATTCGTTGTACCTTAGCCGAAATTGACCACTTTTACACATCTACAGGCAAACTTTAGGGGTCAGTTGGTTTACCTGTTACAATGGCTCCTATAAGATGTGATATGAGCATTATCTCAAATACCTTAGCATTGACGATTGTTTGGAACAATGGAAGGATGATTGTGTTATTTTTATCATAAAATTTTATTCTCACGTAAGTGTTAAGATCCAAGTCTAGTCTAAATATCCTGTCGCAAAGACGATGGATGTAAATGGGGCGAGAGAGCCACACAGTAGGCATGTAGAAGGTGAATACGTTTCCATATTGCTGACGGTGAAATACCACGATTTGCTCACGTTCTTTCCTAATTATTTTACAACTTCCATCGTTGAAGGTTTGAGTAAAAATTTATCCCATTAAAGCAATCAGATTCTCTCGGGTCGGTTAATAAAAAATATAAAAAACCACTTTTACACTACTAAAGTGCACTAAAGCTAACTTGGGTTCCAGCAATTGCTAGGGCGGTAGTTCTTACACTGATATCCTAATGGCTTTGATTCACGATTATTTTTGAGTTAAAAGCCGACTCGTTAACCGAGAAGCGTTTCAGCCAAACTAATATTTGTTTGCGTTTTGTGAAAGAAGAAAAGAGAGTTTCGGTATAGCTCCTCCGCAACTTTACCTCTCGGTGTGTGCTGCTACTCGTAGGATTGTATGCTTAGGTACCGCCAGCTTAGAGGCATTACAAGGGCGGAACACGGCACCAGGAAGCTAACCACGTGCGTATACTTTTCGTGGTTTCAAGCTGTATGAACAAGTGGGAACACTTACAACCAGGTAGTGAGCGGCCAATCTTACGAGGAAGCGGTAGTAATAGCAATAATGGAAAAAAACAAGTGCCACCAGTAAATAAAAAATGGAAAAAATGAAGACCATGCGTGCACCGCTGACTAATGAGGAGATAAATATTAAAAATGGGGAACGGGGGACAAAAAAGGCAAAATCAAGCAACAATTAATTTTTATAATTTACACTTATTGCATCACACAACTGGTGTTTAAAAAGCTTCGACCTAGAAGGATTTGCCTTCAATGTTACATTACCGCACGACAGCCCACCTAACCTCATCGTCGGTGCATAAATGCTCACCTTCGAGGCAGGTTGCAGCTTTCTTTTTAATTCCAGAGTGAAGTGCTGAAGAAAAATGTGGCAACACCTGTCAAAACACTCCCTCTATTCAGCGTAGTGGACATGTTGTCTGGCAAAAGTTGAAAGCTGTGTACTAAATTTCCGAAAGTTCAGATCTTCCTGATAGTCGCTTTTTTCAGCATTCTTGCATAATGAATCGTCTCTTGTGAAGGTTACTTTTACGGCAGGTCATGCTCTGCATGGGCACCAGCGGGCAAGTGCTCCATGTGCTGAATGTGAGAAGGTATGATTACCGTGGGGAGAGAATGCAACCGCCATCACGATCACTGGGGTCATCATTGACTGACGAACTACGGGTCATTGTTGGTGCATAATCTCGCACGGTTGGTAGTCCTACTTCTAGACAAGGTAGCTGAGCATCACACCATAGTAACATAAAGTGCTAGAGGTCTTTTGCATGAGAAGAAATCCACTAGTTCCGGGTTGACGCCTTTATTGAAAAGAGAAATTGACTTTTATCATGCGATTGCCTGTCATCGAGATTGGCTTTGACGACTGGTGCATGGGATGACAGACCTGGCCGTACTCAGAGTAGCACTGCCTTTTTATTTCAAAATCGAAAAGTCATCTGTGGCATTTTGACATGAACAGGTTTGTACTTAACCTGGTTTGTATTTAGATGATTTGAATTGGTACATTTAAGTCAAATGCTCGGAACCAGTAGGTGATTCGGTTCCATTTATGATTACCGAGGAATGGAGATAATTTTCACATGGGAAGATCATCAGCGGATTTAGGAAAAAGGTAAACATTTCCTGCTGGGACACATAATTTCGCCTTCAATTAGAATTCTCCAAATAAAATTAAGACTTTTAAGTGGCATCCTTTCCCATTGTCTACTGTGACTTTAAAGTTCTTTAAAATGACTTCCGAAGTAAACACTATCTAAATCTGTTTCTTCCTAAGTAGTTGTCGAGGGTATGGTACTTCTTATCGTCCCTAGTCCATAAAATTTGGAAATAGTTGCACCTCTTAGTCAACAGTTTTAATAGGTGAAAACACTTCCCCGCGGTGTGGAACAAAACCCTTTCCGCTCTCCTTGATTCCACTTGAATGAGTTACCAAAATCTCTTCTATGGATAGGAGTCATGAGATTGAAGACCAACAAATATCGACAACTGTCCGAAATGGTAGATAGCTTTTTTCTATCGCTCAAGACACCCAGTGACTCCCTAACCGTGGAAAGTGTTTACTGATAAGACTAACTGAAGTGTATCAGTAAGAGACGTCTTTCCTCCCATAACCAGTCACTACAGCCGCATTGATGTTTTTGCCACTTAGAAGAACTCAATTTGTTTAGTAAAGCAAATAAAAAAGTAGGGCATAAGGCAGGAAATTTTAACTTTAATGATCACTTTTGAGAACAACTAAATAAAAAAAGACCACCCATTTCCAATATGAGCTGATGCTAAACTAAAATAGGTATGCTTTAGGATTCCGGAAACCAAAATTGAGAAGGGTATGGTAATGGATCCATTGCATCAGTCGGACTTTGTCAATTGCTTTGATTGCATCGAATCCATCGATGATCAAGGAGTTGACATGACATTTTCACTGACTTGAGACAAACTTATTAACTCATTGGTTTACCTGAGAGTGGGCATAACGAGTGAGGGTCAGCAAAAATATTTTGATACTTTCATAAGAAAAGAAAATAGTAATTGCTGATTATTTGGATGTCGTTGGACAGAACTAGGCTGATACTGAGTGGAATTTTGCCCGCAGCAAACTCTGGCCCCCACCGCTAAATACTATTGTCAGTCCCCAATCCATCTGGCAGATTGGGAGGGGTCTCATCCGCCTCATCACCTGCTCCACTGCCTTCACTTCGGTGACCGACGACAAATCCAAGTCGCCGTCGTATCGCGGCCATCTACGCCATCGATGCAGGCACAGTGGGGGAGTAAAGCCGTCTCCGCCTAACCAAGCCAACTCAACCGCCAGGTACGGGAGTTTGCGGTCCAACCAATCAGTGGAGCCGACTATACGTCTTTCCAGTTCGGTTAAAAGGAAAGGTCAAAGTCCTCGTTGGCTAATGCTACTGAAACCTCAACTGTAGCAAAGAATGGAACCGTAAAGGAAATATCCATTAACACGCTTTCCAGAGAACCTGAAAATAGCTGTTGCATCTAGTTTGGTTTTTTACAAAAGGGAGAAAATGGTACAACGAGTAAACTGAGTTACACTTTTGTTTCCATAACTCCCTTCTAAGTTGAGGTAAATGAAATAAAATGCTACTACTGGGAGAAGCAAGAAATAATTGTGGTACCGACTATTAAGTAAACTTATCTGTTATTGAAGTGGTATTTCTTAAGTTCCATTAAGTATGGGAAACCAATCACCTTAGAAGGTATTCAACATAAAACCATTTTGCCAGAATAATTGTTTATTCGTAAAGTAGACGGTGATACGTAAATTACGCCCAGGCTCCGACTAAAATTTGCTTTAACAACTAAACGAGTGGGATTAAGTACAAAGATGCCATTTCTGACACCTTCTAGTCACCGTTGGGGAACACGATGGTAAAGAAGGTTTCGATTTGGAAGAGCGTTTATTTAGCGACTATGAGTGTAAACGGGGCGGATTTCGATAAGATTGCATTAATTTCTAAGGTTTTAAAATTTCTTTATGATTAAGAAAAATTTTGAGGACATTTTAAGCGTTTTTTTTTCTTTTTAACGTTGACCTGTCACAGTGAATTTGGAGTCAATTCTGAACACCAAAGAAGTGAATTAAAGTAAAGTCCTCATCACTGGCAAGCAGGACCTCATTCACCTTGTACAATATCGGATACGTGTTTTGCTACCAAAAACAAAGTCCTGTGGGCTGTCATCACTCCGACGGACTATATAAAATAGTGCGAAATGGAAAACCTTTGTGTAGCGTTCGCAACAACAGTTATTTCAGTGTTTCCCATTTTTGGCGAGGGAATAAGTTGATGCAAGGGTTCGAGCCGAAGTAGCAGACCTTTAATGTTTAATATCATAAAGTGGATTCAATCGGTACTAAGGTGAACTTGGGCCCCGGTGATTTTATCACTGCCAGGATAGGGGAGCAGGTGCTCCTACTGTAGCGTCTCGAGACTCCCTGGAGGCCGGCGAACCGGCCAGTACAGTATGGCCACCTAAGTGACCGAAACCGGCAGTTTGAAAAAACAAAGCATTACACCTACTGCTTAATCCTCTTTAATATTCGATGTCAATTTATGGTGAAACGTGGTTATTAGTTGCGCTCATAGACGCAATTAGGCCCGCAAATTGACTCTGCCAAAACAATCACCAGATTTGCACTTTAAAACTTTGCTGAGTGCTCTCTGTCAGTCGCCTACAACCACTTAATTACTGCTTAAACTTGCAATTACTAAAGAGAAGTCATATTTTCCCCCGAAATCCCCCAAATCACAAGTTAGCTGATTTGGTAGTACACCACTGTTAAGTGAAAGCACTTCTACCGACCATGCCTCACTTTGTTTTGAGATCCTAATGTTTATTGAGTAGTGTACATTTATCTACAAGAACTGATAATGGGCGGCTTCTCCTACTTCAGAATTCAAGCAAGAGGTAAGGAAGGAGACATTCTTATCAGGTAAGTTTCTTTTTAGTACATTCAACTTCAAACATCTAAAGTTGGAGAAGTGTGAGTTGAGCGCAAAATTAATGTTTAGAATGATATTGAAAGTCGACTATGAAGACTTCATTCCAAATTTTCCCTGTGTTGAACGTGTGGATTGTGTAATCATAACAGAAGACTGTACGGAATTATACTTCAAACAGGATTATGAGGTCAGTCGGGTGAAGGCACTTTGGGTTGCCTGTTCACCTTCCATTTCCATCCCTCCTCCCCATCCCCACGCCATAACACGCGTTCTGGTGCGGCGATACATCCACGTGTCGAAAAGGACGATGCGACAGGGCATAGTCAACGAAGACGACCTTCTAGAAAGTAAACAGGATATTTCGAGCCTGAGGTTGGTTTATACGATTTTACTCGTTCCTGACTAAGTTTTGCACAATTCTAATGCATAACCACTTTGAAGGTGCAATGCTGATTGAGTTTTACAGCAAATTAATCAAAGTATTCATTATTGTGAAAAAGTCCTTGTTACAACCTTCCACTGTACACCAATTGATAAGCTAAATTGTTTGAACGTGTGTCATTATTAGCGAGTGCGTCCAGACTGGAATGGAAACCAGATTACTTGCACTTGTACTAATGGCCGTCCAGAGAGTGGACAGTATTTTTTTTGCGGTAGTAGCATGTGTAATGCCTTGTCTCAAGTCTTCTTTGAAGCCGCAATAGGCAGGTAAGACATGACGAAGCATGTATATTGACACATAGAAAGTCAAAGGTCATTTCGTAGAACAGAAATGCAACCTGTGAAGGCTGAAGTACTTGCATGGTTTAATGCACTGTCAAATAAAATATTTGATCGCTATACATGCTCCGATGGTTTAGTCGAAACATCTAAGCATCTTGCTTCACCTTTTTATGGTACATCAAAAAGACAAGTGTGTGTTTTGCTTTGCCCTGACGGACTGAGATAGATATGAACTGCGCGAGGATAGACAACGTGAGGTAGCGCGCTCGATTGGTCACCTGGAGGATCTGAAGTACCAACTGCTTTCGGTACTGGTACTCCACCAATGGCAAGGGTAGAGGAGCAATTCCATGAAATGAGCCAGCTCCTCTCTTAGAGCTGCTCCACGACCTCCACAATTACTGTCGCATTCTGTCGAGGCCGGCGAGGTAGCCCCTGTCCACGAACTCAAGGTTCTTGATGCACAGATCCAAGCTTTGTGTGAGGAGGTCTGTGAAGAGATGCTTGTACAATCGAATTCAAATGTGTTTCCCACCAAAGTTTGCTCCGAAAAATTAACATGAGATGCTTAAACTAAGAGGACCCAATAAGAAAGGTGAGCAAATGTGATTATTTTGTAGTGATTATGAGGGTACGGCGATAATTTTATCCTTACACACGCAAATTCAGCGCAGATGGTGCAAACATTTTTGAAGCTCTTTAAAAAGTTGTGGCAGAGGAAAGAGCGAATGAGATCCGAACTTGGATTAGCATGCGTGAGCTAAGAAAATCAACTGTCGAGACAAACATTCCTGGTGGAAATTAAATGCGTAACTCAAAGCTACGTACATTCTATTGGTTTAAAGCTAATTTTCTGATTTCCTTATTCATTTCTGATTAATGAAACAAAGTGCGTTTAAAGAAAATGACTTTTGACTAGAGAAATTTTATATTGCATCACAAGTTGCGGCAGTACTTTCATATAAAATGAGATTTTCCTCAAACAAGCGGCGTATTCTACAGCATAGTGAAATTGGCTTCTTTCGCAACATCTGGTAGGACGTAATAAGGATGGAAACGACAGGGAACATTAGTCCTTAATAAATTTTGAGCCTTTCGGTGCCTTTTAGATGCACCGGCAGTTGTCTCCGTGCAACTGAGAGTTTATGGGTGCATTTACTTCCAGAGGAGGGCGCTATTTTACTAACAATTCTCAGTTAGGCTGTTCGGCTTCCTTACGAACGTAAGACAAATCGCCGGTTTCGAAATCGCCAGATAAACTGATTGATACCTGAATACTTAATCCCATCTACCATCTTTGTTGCACATAAATGACTCAATAGTGGATTTCTGCGCCTAAATTACTGGATATAAAAGGGGCCAGCCAAGCATAATTACCGCCAAATACAGGTTTTTACCACTCTTTGACGGATTCGTCGGATTTCCATTCCACCAAACACTCTACCACCTTCGAGCTGTTCACACGCTTCCACTACAACTAGCGACGATTTAAAAGATTTGAAGAATGTGATCATTGGGGAGGTGAAAGGCGAGTTGCACAGCTTCGTACGCTAATTGATGCAGTTTATGAGTCAGTGGCAGCAGTGCAGTAGACCCTCTTCGGGGACCGAGACCCTGGCGATGTCTAAAATGAGCGCCAATGCTTCCCTTTCCGCCTCTTCTCCCTCCCCACCCCTCGTGCCTCCATCGGCCTCAAGCACCTTCAGCATCGACCGCGAGCGCATTGGCGACGTATCGGTGACGTACAGAGCAGACGCAGCCACAGGACTCTTGCTTCCTTCACCGAGACGGGCGTAGCCCAGACGTCAGCGTTGACGGGGCACTGTGTGGAGGACCAACTGCCGCCTATGCAGCCAATACTGCTCATTCACTTATCCACATACACAAGAGTCTACTTCTGACGGCGCCCGCACATGTTTCGTCAAATTACAGTGCCCAACGCACGTGCTTCGCTATAATATAAACAGATTGTTTGTAAACAGGAATTCAATTATCATCAACTCGTTGTCATTTTACGCCTTTCATCAGGTTGACGAGGCATGAGCCTCGCTATATCGAGATATTTAACTAGGTTGCCCCTATTTTTTGGGCGTAAACACAGTATCTTTTGTTAGGTGGCAATTCCACATTCTCTTTAGATTGTTCAAAATGCAACAAAAGGGAGGCGGTTGCTCACCGAGGGGACATCGATTTGAATAGGATTCCAGAGCCTCAAGCTCCTACAATTCAGCATTGAGTGCCTCCAATTGAAGCGCTTTCAATTGGGACTTAATATAACTTGTAAATAAACTACAAACTTTAACCCACTCGCTAAATGGCAAAAAACTCATAATAATTATCCACTTGTTCCTGAAATGATGTTGAGGATGATTGGACGAACCATTTAGGTGGAGTTGGCAGTGAAATAAAATTTGGATTTTTATGTTGCACTGGTTAAGGGTTATAAACGATTTTATCATTTTTCCAGTAGTGGCCTATTTTCCACCTGACAAAGGTTCATAATTGCCCTGATTGTCTTGAAGTTGAGTTCACAGCAGCCTTAAATTTATCCATAAAATTGACTAAATCTTTGTCGTACGAGAAAACTGCGAGTCAGCCCTCGCCTGCCCTTGGCTCTCGCTTTTGTACTATTTAACTTGTGTGAATAAACCAAATTCGAGTCCCCATCAATGGATATAGGCACATCCGACCTACACAGCCTTTTCCAAGCTGCAGGCCATTCAAGAAATCCATCCAAGTAGACCGTTTGGGCTTTTCTGCGCAGACCATTGAACTCAGACGTCTTAATTTCCACCGATTAGACAAAGACGAGAAGCTTGTCAATCTTTGAGGGGTAACGCAACTTCTCAATTTAAATGGGTTTTTAAATTTGCATACAACTTTAACACCGTTAAAATGCTTCAATTAAAGCCAACACACTAGACGTCGACGCAGCTGGGAGCAAGAAGAATCGGCTATTGCCCGTAAACCCGGACTCTACCGAGTAGGATTGGTTATTTAGGTTCCGAACAGCCTTAAAACAAGTAAGAGTCACAAACTACGCCAGCTCATGCATTAATTATCCAAGGCGATTTGAATCATCCCGAAAACGTAAATAGAATAAGCAGATTAAAAAAAGAAAACAAAAAAGTATTTGGTCCTACGTTACTATGATTTCTAACAGCCAAAACCTCTTCCTATCTTCATAATAAAGGAAGGATTTTGAATGACATCAATGAAAGATTGATCTCAATATTGTAATCAAAGCAGGTCGTTGAGAAGAATCTCCTGTGTGTCCGCAGTCTTGTCTTTCATGTCAAGTGCGATGCGCGACCGTAATTGTGATGAGTTCAACTCGGCTAGGCGGAGTAGAGCAGCATCTTGAAGTGCTGGGAGCTCGTGCTTGTGGTCCAGATAGTAGGCCAGAACTGCCGATCCACCCTCCATATACTTGTAGAGAAACTTCTCACATTGCCTAATTACATAGGGTATCTGATACCCCTTTTCCATGTCCATAAGACCCTCCATATTGAGGGGACCGATTTGGAAGTCAGTGTTAGGATGAATGAAATGAAGGAAATTTTGAACACACTCAAAATCAAAGGGAATCGAGACAATCAGTCCAACATCACCACAATTAAGGCTAGCGGCATGTCGGAAACGTTCGTAGAACCAGGGTGAATTCATAGGCAGGACTTGACGATGCGAGGAGTTTTCGGTTATTGGGATCCTGCGGTGCTAGCTGCACGTCCGCAAAATGGTCTGACATAGTAAAATCCGCCAGACGAACTGTCCTCTTCGTTTTGATCGGATGGCAACATGCCGTGAATATGGGGAACTTAAACCAAATTTTGGTGATGCTAATGCGAACGTCGGCCTTTTTCACTGTTCCCAGAGTAACCCAACGCTCATTCATGACTTTGGGCGCTAAGGAAGTGGTCAACCATGAGCTTCACTCGAATTTGTGCCTCACCATCCAGTGCATACCAGCAAATTGGATGCAGACTTCACAGGCGCCGCGCAAGTACCTAGGGAATTCGTAGGCGATTCGCGGTTGGTACTGGTTGGGTTCGGTTTGGTAGAAAAATATCACCCAAGAGAGACCTCGGACCTTCGGATGACTAACCATGATTTCAGTCGGTTGGTCGTTCAGATCCACCTCACGAGAGCACGTGAGTACCAAGTCGTGCTCGTTGAATTTGAAATCGCCGCATCGGTCAAAAAAGTGCATAAGCTGACTTCCACCAACATGTCCATGTCCTGGAGAGCAGGGGCGCGCCGTACCGACCTCTTCACGCCACTCAATGGGCACCGGAACAGAGAATGAGCAGAAGCGAAGAAAATTGAAGCCTTTCAACAATACAGCATTCTCCACCAATGAGGTCATCCTAAGAAACACTTGTTGACGGCATCACAAACATTTCATTTATTTCTAAGATTACCAGGCAAAACAGCATAGCTAGAGACACTTTACATTATTTTCAGCCCTGTTTTATACTGCTAATGAATGGAGACTACCAAATAAAGCGCGTCCATGTCCATAAGAAGTGACGTGGAGGGGAACTCTAAGCATCTTTAAGCACCCGCGTTTCACATTCAAGATACCTCGCTAAAGTGCGCTTTCAAAAGTAAATAAAGAACAATGCTTAACCCGTCTCAAAATGAGTTTTCGCCGTATCTTGGGAGGGTTATGCAAATACTAAATCTAATAAGAAAAGTAAAGGTGGACATCAGTTACGCTCCGACCAGGTACCACTCCTTATGGGCCCATCCTCAGAAAATGATATGACAGTAATCAATACTCTTCTCTTGCCCAGAACAAAGAGCTTGATTGGCTGTAGACATGCATTAATCTGAGAAAAAAACAAAAAGAACATACATCAAGTTTGAATGCCTGCAAGCGAATCCAAAATGTTAGAGGGTGTGGAATCATGATGAGTCTTTGGTGAGGCATACTTGGCTGTCAAGAACAACCTTCCAGAGCCAGGCTGCAGGGCCCCTGGAGTGCAAACGCAGTCGCTTCAAATCCTCATCCACCAGCATAGACCTAATCGTCCGTGTAGCTTCTACAAGATCGTGCTTTCGAATGCCATTGACGGAAGCCGCCATTTCGACGTCTACGAAACGCTCGAGGCAGTTATCCGAAATACCATTAGCCAAACACTCTACTAGAAGAGGCTCTGCACTGGCCATTTCCGAGAGCAAACCCTCCACTTGTTCATCCAACACACGCAATGCCACCATCCCATCTTCTTGTATTGCTGACGCCTTGGGCAGACGCTGCCGTACTTCCTGTGCAGTCAAACACAGCCATCGCGAGATTAGGACGTACTTCAGAAGGATGAAGAATTCCGCGTAGTTCCAACCCTCCCATGCCTTTAGACATTCCTAAAATAGGCACGAAAAAGTCCCGAGTTAATAACTATTATACCTATGAAGTATTACCTTCATTTTTGGCTATGTAGCCAAACAAAAAACTAAATGCTAAGACACAGTTTAAGAACTACTTTAAAAGCCTAAGTAGGGTGATTTCATATCCTAAACCCACCTGACAAGCATCATCCCAACCTGGCGTGGATTCCACATCGATGCAAGACTTTTTTACCTCCCGCAATTGCGCCTGCAAGTGCCGCCACACAAGAGTGACGTTGCATGCATTCAGCCAGTTGTTGTTGATCGAGACGCAGTCTGTCTGAAGGGAATGAAATGCATCAGTTACGAGGCTAGGGAATGAATCCACATACCAAATTTAAAACTTGGTGATACCAGCCGGAGGGGACGAAAAACATTTCACCAGGCTTTTGATCGAAAATGTAGCATTGGGGGAGGTCGGAATCCAGAGTTCCAGGATCAGCGAATTCACGGTCACTTATGTCCGGCGGTAGCTGACTACCGTGTGAAAGTAGCAACTTTTTCTCCTCTCCTGCAACGACAGGAAAAGATCGACAATCTTTAACACACGTATTTCATCAAAGAAGAAAAGAAATTGCGAAGAAACCATGCCATTGATAACTAGACCAGAAAGAGAGGACAAAAAACTAGGGAGACTTAAAGCACTTAGGTGGAGGTTTTAGTGTTGATTTCCTACCAGGAGGAAAGACCCACCACCGCTTGCGGCCTACAATGTTGGCAGACCAACTGTAGGAGCAGTAGACGTCAGTGTGCAGCGGCGTCCATGTTCCTCTTGGTCCAATGTAGACGAAGCGAAAGTCATCGTCACAATCAGTGCGAAAATCGTAGAATTCGTTTAACCAATCGGAGGAAAAGTAAACAGGCTGGGAGTAGTAGCTGTGGAAATCTATCGCCCTACATGGACACATGCATGATCGTTGAGGAAGCACATTTTACTTAAAGTAGTGCCAGTCCTTCAGGTAGAGTAATTGCTTGGTCCCGTTACAATTAAAAGTCTTCCAGTAGGTCAGATACTCTTCGGTCGTCATAGTAAGAGTCGGATGCGCACCAAATTCAAAATCGCGACAATTCGCTACACATAACTCGTTACCTGAAGAGTGATATGAATGTAGATCATGGAATGGCACCTGAAAACGGTTTCAACACTTGATCAATGCTAATAGATCCATTTTCGGACCATTTCACCCTGGCGGGCCAAGTAAATGTGTGGCTCTCAGTGAAACGACAAGGAAGATTGGGACGCAAGAAGCTATAAAAAAATAGGAGTCGTCCTTCCGCTCACTTATTGTAAAAATCACAGTATTTGTAGCTGACATCCAAGCGAGGAATGGATGCTGGAACGCTAGCTAACATTTGGAAGGAACACGAAGTTGGAAGCCTGAAAAAGCATAAACAAATAGCTCCAGACGTTCGCAAAAAAGATACAGAGAACATCCAGTATGGCCGTTTGCACTTGTGACTTCTGATAAGGAGTAATGACTTTCATTAGATGATAACTTAAGAAATACAGCCTACATGGCATTCAGGGACGTAGGAACGCATTGCACATGGGCAATTTGTCTTCAAGTTGACAAAAGTAATAGTGATACAAGCATATGTCTAGATTAAGCCCATTGGTGAAGACAGAGGTATACTTATAGGCAAAATAGACAGATAAATAGTGGAATGGTCAACGAGGACCACATTGTGCGTTGTGCAAAAGCAAAGGCTAAATGAATACAATTCACGGAAGCTAAGGCGGAAGGGTAGCATGATGACGTTGAAACGCATTTAAGTAAAACTATAAGTGAAATCATACCTCAGAGAGGTCATAAGTCACCACGCAATTCCTCCGAAGAATTAAAAGGACACAAGCATACCGCAAAGAAGAAAGTACAAGCCGGATTTTTCGTCTGAAAAAAAGCATTGGTTGACGCAATGATTACAGTAGACAAACAAACCGTTCAGCGCTCGACCAACCGCCCAAAGCTGAAGCCTCCCCAGTCGTACCCAAACGCGACCCATTGACCCTAGCGCATAAGAACAAAAATTCCATCAGGTGGGTAGGCCCGTTGTGATCTTGAATTGTACACAGCATGATTGTAATTAAATGTCAAATCGTATAGTGCTTAAAAATGCTTATTTAACTCTCGATAGTGGTAAAGGATAATTTAAGGGTCACGCCACTTCGTCTGGGCATCCAAACCTTCCACCTGCGTAAATAATACAGGTCCCACTTAAAACTCACACCTTTCACAGTCCTAAGAGAAGTCTTGGGGCCCCAAAGGTGAATCGCCTGTGAAAGTTTTGTAAGCGAGCGATGAACATGGTCAATTCGTCGAGGTGACTTTTGGCCAAAAGTTGTGCTAAATAAGCAAGTGAGCAGTCCCTATAGCTATTTTGGTTAAAAGTTGGGTAAGGATGTCCGTAAGAGGGAACAAGTAACAAATTGATTAGAATAAGCTTTGAAACAAAAGTCGGCCAAAAACTTGAACAAAGGTCATAAGATATAATAATTTGAAAAGTCAGGCGAACTGTAGATGCCAAAAAATGAATTTCTATGAACCTATATTTGTTTATACTTTTCAAAGGAATTATCTTTATGCCCGTTTACCTAAATTCATCGCTGCGTGCGCGTTGCATTTTTCCATTGGTACAGTTTGAGTTCAGTTTTCTTTGCATTAAGTGTAATTTTTGCGTAAGTAGCTTGTGGTATCATTGTCTTCTCCGTGGCGTTTTTGGGTCATTTTAAGCATGTGTTGGCCCTTATATCATGAAAACAGGATCAACCAAGGTACTTTAAGCGAGTTGTACTTTGTTCAGCTTGCAAAATTGCTTTAATGCGTACTTATGGTTTTTGTCCTTTTGTTGCGTTTCATACTAAATGGAGGCAGATTGAGCTTTATGGTACACTTTGTGCTGGCAAGGTAGAGTGTAATATCTTTAAATAAAACGTAAGTTTCCTGCATCGGTAGCCGATGTGCCCCAATGTACCTCATAGGATTTATGGTGCTTAAGCTAAGTGGGGGCATCGCCGCGTTTTTTAGTCTTATTTGGGTATTTTTATTGTAACAAACAATTGGCAAAACTGTCTAAGTTAAAATTATCTAAGGTCTTACATAAATCGATAGTAGTACCAAGCTGCTATGACTTGTGGAAGGGACTTCCGTTTTTTAAATCAGATAGTAGACACTCAACACTTGCTTACTTCGTTTTCATGGACTCGTCTTTTCCCCTTCATTGTTGAGAACTTAAGCAATAGTGGCTATGGTAAGCAGTCGTTACACTTTAAGGCTTTTATAGAAATTAGAAAATTTGGATATTTTGTAAACATGTACCTTTTGCATTTTGCTGACTTCTGGGTACATCGCTATTCCAAGTACTCGTATGACTCGGTAAAATCCGTTTGTGTAGATCAGCGGACTCGGTGGCGCAGTACGCAATATAGTAGCAGTCTCTGGGATGGGTTAAATTCCAGAGGGGCACACATACACACGTTTTCTTGGATTTGTGGCGTTTTTTATAAATTATTCTTTAGATGGCATACACCGCTTACAGAAGTGAGCATTTTTCCCTGGAGAATGGAGGTCATTGTCAAAGAAACCAAGTGAACCAATATTCCAGCCAAAAGTTTGGGCACGTTACCAACTTTTACAAAACATGGAATGGTTCAACAAAGAGCCGAGTTTCCTTAGTTAGATCGAGACAAGGGAATGATTTGGTATGTTCAAAAGTAACGCTTTTTAAAGTTTTGCTCTGTTTCACCATTTGTCGTTTTTAGGTGACACAGCCACAGCCAAATCTTTTGTGTCCTCCACCGCCGAGTGAGCCATATCGCAAGCATTCTTGCAGTCTGGTAACTGTCAACCCAACATTACTTTTCTGCATATGCTAGAGGAGTAATTTACCTGTTTGCTTTAGAATGATTTGAACACAGATAATGAACCCTCAAATTACACTCTTCTGGAGAAAGTTGGCAGCGTAAGTAAAACTATTTAACATTGAACTTACAGGACCTTCTTTTGTCAAAGAACACTTTTGCCTCTTTCAAATAACTGTTCGTTGCTAATTAGTCGTTCGGCGACTGACGCTCTTGTTGCGCATATGGATTGATTGTTAAATAAAATAACTTAGATTCACATAAGAAACAAACCTGAAAAGCTTCCTTTTTGAATACTAGAAGTGATATCTGGTATTAGCCCATATACACAGTCACTAACAGTTGAGCGGTTGTCGGATGCTTCAGATGAACTTCACTTGAATATTTGTTTTTGAAGAATCTTTTCATTTTTTGCTTCACTAACTTGCATTCATTAACTTCACTTTATCGCACCTCACCGATTGCTTTGGTCGTGCAATGCGGAACCTAGTTAAAGTGTTAAGCCGCCGTGCCGAAGAAAATTCGCTCATTTGGAAATCTGGTATAAGTTAATACGTGAGTTTAAAAATACTGAGGAGGGGAGAGAGGATACAGCTGGCCATTAGTCGAGGTGGAGGGCACATTGAAGAAGTGGTAACGAAGAGACTCGGCAAATGTGATTTTTACACTGGCAGTTGCGCGCGAGTTGTGTCAGCAGTACAGATGCCAATCTATGGGAGTCCTTTCAATTTACATGTTTCTTCAAGAACGCGCACAAATACAACTTTCCTCTTTCGGTTTTGGGCTGCTTTAAGTGACTTTTGCATGACTGGTTCAAGATTACTAAAGAACCACGTATGCGAAACAGAAGTGTCAAAGCTCCCGATCTCTTATTCTATCAATCAAATCTAAATCAAAATGCCAACATATTGTCTTTATTTTAGGGAACTTATTCAGTTGTTTATAAATGCAAGCTGGAAGCAAATGGACCTATACTGGCGGCGAAGGTGTTGAAAATGAATTCCTCTGAAGGTGCCCCAGGAACGGCTATTCGGGAAGCCAGTATTCTCAAACAGCTTAAACACGATAATAACATAAATCGATAGTAGTACCAAGCTGCTATGACTTGTGGAAGGGACTTCCGTTTTTTAAATCAGATAGTAGACACTCAACACTTGCTTACTTCGTTTTCATGGACTCGTCTTTTCCCCTTCATTGTTGAGAACTTAAGCAATAGTGGCTATGGTAAGCAGTCGTTACACTTTAAGGCTTTTATAGAAATTAGAAAATTTGGATATTTTGTAAACATGTACCTTTTGCATTTTGCTGACTTCTGGGTACATCGCTATTCCAAGTACTCGTATGACTCGGTAAAATCCGTTTGTGTAGATCAGCGGACTCGGTGGCGCAGTACGCAATATAGTAGCAGTCTCTGGGATGGGTTAAATTCCAGAGGGGCACACATACACACGTTTTCTTGGATTTGTGGCGTTTTTTATAAATTATTCTTTAGATGGCATACACCGCTTACAGAAGTGAGCATTTTTCCCTGGAGAATGGAGGTCATTGTCAAAGAAACCAAGTGAACCAATATTCCAGCCAAAAGTTTGGGCACGTTACCAACTTTTACAAAACATGGAATGGTTCAACAAAGAGCCGAGTTTCCTTAGTTAGATCGAGACAAGGGAATGATTTGGTATGTTCAAAAGTAACGCTTTTTAAAGTTTTGCTCTGTTTCACCATTTGTCGTTTTTAGGTGACACAGCCACAGCCAAATCTTTTGTGTCCTCCACCGCCGAGTGAGCCATATCGCAAGCATTCTTGCAGTCTGGTAACTGTCAACCCAACATTACTTTTCTGCATATGCTAGAGGAGTAATTTACCTGTTTGCTTTAGAATGATTTGAACACAGATAATGAACCCTCAAATTACACTCTTCTGGAGAAAGTTGGCAGCGTAAGTAAAACTATTTAACATTGAACTTACAGGACCTTCTTTTGTCAAAGAACACTTTTGCCTCTTTCAAATAACTGTTCGTTGCTAATTAGTCGTTCGGCGACTGACGCTCTTGTTGCGCATATGGATTGATTGTTAAATAAAATAACTTAGATTCACATAAGAAACAAACCTGAAAAGCTTCCTTTTTGAATACTAGAAGTGATATCTGGTATTAGCCCATATACACAGTCACTAACAGTTGAGCGGTTGTCGGATGCTTCAGATGAACTTCACTTGAATATTTGTTTTTGAAGAATCTTTTCATTTTTTGCTTCACTAACTTGCATTCATTAACTTCACTTTATCGCACCTCACCGATTGCTTTGGTCGTGCAATGCGGAACCTAGTTAAAGTGTTAAGCCGCCGTGCCGAAGAAAATTCGCTCATTTGGAAATCTGGTATAAGTTAATACGTGAGTTTAAAAATACTGAGGAGGGGAGAGAGGATACAGCTGGCCATTAGTCGAGGTGGAGGGCACATTGAAGAAGTGGTAACGAAGAGACTCGGCAAATGTGATTTTTACACTGGCAGTTGCGCGCGAGTTGTGTCAGCAGTACAGATGCCAATCTATGGGAGTCCTTTCAATTTACATGTTTCTTCAAGAACGCGCACAAATACAACTTTCCTCTTTCGGTTTTGGGCTGCTTTAAGTGACTTTTGCATGACTGGTTCAAGATTACTAAAGAACCACGTATGCGAAACAGAAGTGTCAAAGCTCCCGATCTCTTATTCTATCAATCAAATCTAAATCAAAATGCCAACATATTGTCTTTATTTTAGGGAACTTATTCAGTTGTTTATAAATGCAAGCTGGAAGCAAATGGACCTATACTGGCGGCGAAGGTGTTGAAAATGAATTCCTCTGAAGGTGCCCCAGGAACGGCTATTCGGGAAGCCAGTATTCTCAAACAGCTTAAACACGATAATGTTGTCACCTTGCATGATGTCATCTATAAGCCCCGCCAACTAACTCTAATACTCGAATACATTGTAAGTGGCTTTTGGTTTGCTTAAAACGTTCATCGAAAGTTTTCTATCAACGCACCGGTACTCAAAACTTGCGATCAGGATCTTAGGAAAAGTCGACTTTTGTAGTCAAATATGACACTACGGCTCAAAGAGTACAAAAAATTTGGTCATACTCAGATCGAAGACAGTCGAATTTTGATGTCTATTTTTGCAACGCAATCTAGTGCAACTGTTTGGGCTCAAGCAATGAAATCTAGACTTCACATCTATTTTGCTGTTAGTAATAAATGTTTTAAGTCAATCCTTTGGTGTATGTTAGCAACTTTGCATGAGGTCAGCGGTTAAACTGTTGAACGGAATGAATTTACGCTTACCCTGAGATGCAGGATTCGCTATCGACTGGAATCGGGTTTCATTGTTTAGCAAGGGTTTGGTTTTCTTCTCTGTTCTCTGTAGATTCGTTATTTTTAAAAACAGTTGACCTACAACTCCACCAAAATACGAAAATCAATGTAGTCGCCTCTTCTACTGTTTGCCAAGGGAGGATAGCGTGCTTCAACAAAGCTACAGCAAAAGAGCTAAATGCATTCTATTTTCTTTTGTGACCAGCTGGCACGATTGTTCCAAGCTCATTGCATTTAGAAGAGTATTGGTTGGAGTTTTACAATCTGATGTATTCAGCGATGTTTTATCTGGTGTAATGAACCACAACTTTAAGCATTGAGTAATAATTGGGCACTGCTACTTTCATTTCACATGCTACTCAAGTGCAAGTCCACCATTTAATGCCTCCATTTTTAGAGCTCGGTTCTTCAACTCACAGCACAGCCCAAGTTTTGGAAAAATGCAAATCAAAAATTAGTTTAAATGGGGTTTAAGCTGTTGCTAATCCAAGCTGTCTCCATTTGATTCTCACTCGCATTGTGAAGGTTTTCCCAGTTTGTTGTTTTTTTCGTGTAGCGAAATTAAGTGTATTTTGTAGTTGTTTCACCTGGCCTATTTTAAAGATTATGCTTTTATTATCATATTAGGAAGACAACCTCTCCAAGTATATGGAGAAATGCGATTTGCCGAATCGTGATGATACTGTTAAGCAATTCTCCATTCATTTATTTCGCGGACTGAAATGCATACACGAAAGGAACATTATTCACAGAGATTTGAAACCTGATAACCTTTTGATTACAAACAACGGCATTCTAAAAATAACAGACTTTGGTAGGTTCTCATGCTGATGGGGATATCTTTTCACTTTGAATCATATGCCTGTAGAACTCATAGACCCATTTCAATGTTAATTGAAGGATTACTATTTTCACAGGAGCTCAAGCGATTTCGCAATTGAGCTATTTGAAGTTTTTTTATGATTTGTGTAAGCATTAAATGGAATTATTTAAAAACGTTTTGCATGAGTTAGGTTGATGGAAACCAATACGTGTGTTACCCGACAGTCGCCATTTTGGCTTGGTATGAATGCCTCTCAAGAGGATAATTCACTCTTCCACAGGAGCATATGAAAGCTGCACCTAAATGAAGATATAAACACATGGTTTTTCTTATTTAGAGGACATTTAGTCCAATTTGGTGGATACTTATTTTGCTTTAACCCACAGGAATGGCTCGACAGCGGTTCGATCCAATGGGTACCCTGGGGACACGTGTCGTAACCCTTTGGTAAGCCTTAATAAGAGATTATAACGTAAACAATTGATTTCAGTCATTACAGTAGACTAGTTCACACACCTGGTATCTGAGCTTCACTGCAACCTAGACATTTTATCGCCCCTTCATGGTAAATTATGCCGTTGATTTTTGAAAGTGTACTTATGCAATAAAAGGGCGCGATTATCCTTAAGGGAATAAAATTCGACATTTATTTGATCATTTAGCCTTAAAAATATGTTAGCCATTTGTAGTAAAGTGGTAAACAACACATTTCGCATTTTCGCGACCACGAACTCAAGTGCCAAACCTGGAACATCACAAATGCGTGAAGGTAAAATTAGAAGACATTAGTATGTACCAAGCTAAAAAAGCACTTTACCAATGAAGACTGGCTATTGGTGGAAAAGTATTACTTCAATTTGTTTGGTATAACACCTGAAAAAATCATGTACCCGATCTCTGTTTCACAGAATCAGTAAGGTTGCGTTGTACCACTGATGAGAAAGAGAAGACACAGCAACTCACTCGAGCAGATGGTGATATTTTGTAATAAAGCTTTCACTTGCGTAGTAGAAGCGTCATTCGCTCATTGCACCATCGGGTTGTGTAATACATTCATTGGTGGGTACCAAACGCTGGTGTGCGCTTAAAAATAGACACCCAAATCTCTTCACGCACTGTCGTATAAACGCTGCCTCGACATCAAACAACTCTCAGGTACTCTGTAGCCTTGTGTAACTGGATCCAGATCAGGAGCGTGCTTTGTTTTCGTCTTTCTTGAAGGCAAATGAGTCATGATAATCTGTTTTAGGAATTGGCATTAGGTTTCCTTCCTCGACATTAGATAAAATATAAATACTTGTAAGTACCTTACTGAATCAAGGGAGGTTCAGCTTTTTGGCTGCTGCAACACAGGAAACACCACACATGCTAGTTATTTGTTGCACCACGAAGTCAGTGGACATCGATGATGCAGAATGGGTTAGACGGTGGAGGTGCGAGAACGGAGTGTTCGTAGCAGAAGATTATTGCCAAATTCCCATGTGGGAAAAGGTGATCAGAGGTAATTAGCTAAAACCTGCACTTGAAAACAGCATAAAGTGCGCTCGAATTTGAGTATATTCATTGAAATGTTGCAAGTTATGCATCTAATGGGAAAAGTGGTGCATCATGGTCATCGTCTCCATTCCTTACACTCAAAAGTAAGAGTGATTTTAAAAAAAACACCTGTAGTTTCGGCTGGAAAAGCAATCATTCTGCAGGTGGATCCAATACACAGCTGTCGACGATTATAGCGCTTAAGATAACGCGCGTCGACCGCATCAGTCACTGCTGGCTTTATTGTCAATTTCGCCCAAAGTTAAGGGATTACTATGTTATGTCATCTTAGCTTTATTAGCGGAAGGGAGTAGACTGCTTTAAGGCATTGCGCAATGGTACATAATGATGACCTGGTTAACAATTTTACTAGTTTTGGCGCCTATGCAGCACTTTTAAGGCATGGGGTCAACCAGCCGCTTCAATTTCAACGTGCTTTGTTACTTGGTTAAACGTTGTTGAGTCTTTTTTAACAAACTGAGCATTTTGGCTGTAGTCCCTAAGTAGGCACTCGGCCAAATCCTCTCGATGGGTTATCAATGTACTTTTTCGTCTCCAAACATTTAGGTACAAACCACCGGAAATCCTCCTAGACGGGTGCAAATACGACTTTGGCATAGATATATGGAGTGCCGGGTGCATAGTCTACGAGATGATGAATGGCGAAGTACTCTTTGAGGGGTCCGATCTTGCTACTCAGAGGTGTCAAATCTTTCAAGTGCTTGGTAAGTAATTTCCTTTCACATTTTTGAAGTTGGGGGTGGCTGAAAGGGGTCCCTTTGCAATAATAAGCTAAATTTCAAAATCCGCATCACTGTATAGAAAATGTCCTGCGTCAGATACTGTATATGGATCCATTCTACGGTCTGGGTTTTTTCGTCAGTCAATTTTTATTACACAGCAAGGCTAGAAGCAGGTCGGAGTTGCATCAATGTAGCGGCGACTTTCATATTGATGGCGCACAGATTTTCTTACTGGAATCTCTATGTCACACAAAACTAGCACGAAATTAACTAAAGTAGAGAGGAGCATTGACACGTAAGACAATTGGTGGCACCAAAGAGGCAAAAATAACCTGAGCTGTGGTGGTAGATTCTCTCCCGTGACCATCGTAGCCTAGGGTTTTGAGATGTCGAGATTGTAGATCAAGATGATGCTTAGCTAGGAGAATATGAAAACCTTACCGACTCTCCTTTTAGGCATGCCGCCACCTTCATATTGGCCGGAGTTGAGACTCAACCCAAGATTTCAGGAAATTCGAACGATTTTGGAGAAATCTTGTTCCACAGTAGAAACGACGTAAGAAACCTATGATATAAAACCTCGCCTTAGGGATCGTTTTACTATTTCGTCTAATCTCCACTGGCGCGACAATGCGGATGCTTTCGAACTGCTAGAGGCTTGCCTACAACCCTACGGACCAAAACGTATCGCTGCCAAGGAGGCACTAGAGATGGATTTCTTGGTTACGTCTTTGGTTTTGTCAAAAATTAACCAAACACACTTTGTGAAGTCTCAAAAATCCGGGTATAATATCAGCAGGCGATCAAAGGTTCCTTCGAGACCTGATACAGTGAGTTTTGTACTGCAGTTTTGCTATCAAGCAGAGCGCTCAGAGCTGAGTTTTTGATAAAGTTCTGAATTACAACTACAGTCGCTCTGGCAAAAGTATTATGAGTTAATTCTTACATGCATTTATTTGTTCATCCATCCATTTCGGGCTCTTTGAAAAGACCAAAGGATGTCAATTAATACTAATGGTTTTCTTTTAGAAAACTATTGGATTAATGGTTAGATATTTTCAGAGGACTTAAGAGTCTAGTGGATAGTTTGCAGTGGTAGATATAGAGGGAGAGAAGTCAATGGCTTTCTGCATCGGGTATCGTATGGCGGTGGCGGCATGGGAGTCGGGTACGTGTATGGTAGACAGGGCTTTTATAAATAGGATGTGGATAACAATTGCCCGGGTCGAAATCGTACCTCGACCGTGCAGCCACACTTGAAGCCTCTATTGCCGCCGTGGCTAAGGAGACATCAAAACTGCATGTGCTTTGCCCACGAGGATGCGTGCAAGCAGTGGGCCTGGTAATGTAATGATTACCGCATAGGCCAAATAATTACCCAGTTAATAAGAGTGCATCGGATTTTTTGTTGGACTAAGTTCTCCAGAATAGCATTGGAAAGAAATCTACTCTAAGTTGGCGATTGAGGCCATAGGACTGTGTGTTATCTCTGTCAGTAGTTACTTTCCGCCGCTTTCGTCTCCATTCAAGACTTTACAAAAGTTGACATTGAATCGTTATTTTTACGACAATTCGGTCGATTTTCGAAGACCCTCTTCAGTACAAAATTTTTTACCTTCGATTTGTTTGTATGTGGGTCCGATCACGAGCTGGTGAAATATCGCAAAAGGTGTGTCTGTGAATGTGTATGGCGAAAGTGTGTTGCATTTTAAGCGAGTTTGTGCGCATCTAGGATAAGGATATTATTGGAGCCCAATTGACATAAAATCAAGGTACTTTGGCACAGTAAAAAAAATTCCCTTGAAGCCTTGCAGAAAGCCTCAGCATGTAGGCTCAGAGCATATTTAGAATACTGTTTAAAACTGCATGCCAGAATTTAATTACCATGTTATTTTAACTTCCTTTGAGCAATTTAGTAAGGTCTGGGAAATCATTTCAAACTACGTGTTCTAAGTAGTGAAAAGAATTAACATAGGTACAGCTGAAGATAGCTCATGAGCACTATCCATTCACAAATGCTGTAAATTGAAGAATAAATAACATTCTTTGCCGAAAAGGCTGCATATTCGGTTCCCATGCTCTTGCAGTAGGACTATTTCAGTAGACAACAAACTGCTTCTAGATCACTCCTGAGTCGGTCAGCCATCCTATTAGGAATGTCAGGCATTTGACGAGGTGTACAAAATTGGACTGGTGTTGGGATTTGTATTTTGTGAATTCAGAAACTATAACAGAAGCTATGTAGGTAATTGTTGCACCTAAATAAGCATGGAAGTGCCTGTCCTCGAATCTGCATGCTTTCAGGGTCCGAAGTCGGAAGGCCGCCCCACCTCCTCGTGTGCCACACAGGATGGAAGTGGTACTATTTCCACATCTGTAGGGCGGGAGGTAGTTTCCTTTCTTTTAGCTCACTTTTAAAGAATGAGGAGTGCTTTCTCCTTGGCATTTTTTGCACATCCGAAGGCATAAGCCGAAAAGCAAAGTCGTTTGTCTGCAGGTAATGTTATTCGAGCCGAGCAAATTTGTGAAAGTCTGCTGGCATTAAGTGTTGAATGACAAAGCAACGAATAATGTTTGCATTGTGTTTCAATAGAATTATTGAAAGGTGCCTGTAGAGCATTCCATTTTTGCCATTGGCACACTTTTTGCTGGAACTCCCTCTATTTTTAGTTAAAGAGTACTCCTTCTATCGAATTTTTTTTTTCTAGCCACTTCGTTCGTTACGGCTTACCGACACAGGCTCTTCCACACGTGCGAAGACGACTGAATGCCCCCAAGTAGGTCATTTCCAACTCTGTAGATGTAGATGATACGGCTGCCGTATTCTCCTTGGCATTTTTTGCACATCCGAAGGCATAAGCCGAAAAGCAAAGTCGTTTGTCTGCAGGTAATGTTATTCGAGCCGAGCAAATTTGTGAAAGTCTGCTGGCATTAAGTGTTGAATGACAAAGCAACGAATAATGTTTGCATTGTGTTTCAATAGAATTATTGAAAGGTGCCTGTAGAGCATTCCATTTTTGCCATTGGCACACTTTTTGCTGGAACTCCCTCTATTTTTAGTTAAAGAGTACTCCTTCTATCGAATTTTTTTTTTCTAGCCACTTCGTTCGTTACGGCTTACCGACACAGGCTCTTCCACACGTGCGAAGACGACTGAATGCCCCCAAGTAGGTCATTTCCAACTCTGTAGATGTAGATGATACGGCTGCCGTCATTATCACATGGGTATTCGGGTTCCCTTAGCTGAGCGCACGTTGCACCTGTGAGGTACATTTGGTTATGTTAAATTATTCAAATTGGGAGAAGGGAATAGAATAAAACCAATTGGCGGCACGCGAAGAGTAAAATATCCATTTTAATGTGGTCGGTTTTTCTTTGACGTCTCGTTATCATACATGTTAAATGGCTGTCCAACGATTTTTGCTGTGACGCTCAGGTTGTTGACATTCGAAGGAATCGGGGATTGTCGGTGTGGTGGAACAGTGTTGATATCGCATCGCCTTCTGATGCCTTGCTTCTGTATTGGTTGAAAGTTGGGGGAAGTTGTGTTAGCTGCAGCACACAGTGGAAGACCCGGAGTTTGTTTTTGGTGGTGGAAAGTACATACCGCTTGCTCATTGCATAGTTAGGATGCGTTTAGCCATGGTAGAGCACTTTGTGCCCCTCAACAACATGACAAAGATGAATCCTTTTGCTCTGACGCAAGTATTGTGCTCGTGCGGTATAGTGACGAGGTCCGCCAATTGGTAAATAATTCTCGCAAAAGGAGATTGTGTCCATTGAATCTAGTCACCCACCAAGTATTCCCACTTTCCTTGTTGGATGAACCTTTTAAGACTTGTAGGGCCACTTTGAGGCTAGGTTTTACAGCTTGGCGTCTATTTATGCATGCTTTCAGGGTCCGAAGTCGGAAGGCAGCCCCACCTCCTTGTGTGCCACACGGGATGGAAGTGGGACTATTTCCGCATCTGGAGGGCGGGAGGTAGTTCGCCTTCTTCGTATACGCTCGCTCCAGCATAAATTGGCAGAGTCCACCGAATTTCCTCATTTGCCGGCTAATACTCTACATCGTTCCTTTTCATCTGTTTAGACAGAAGTAAGGTTGTTAATCTATTTATTTGACATGGGCTCAATATTAGGGTATGCTAGCTTTTAATTTGTTATCATAGATGTCATCATGAAAACACTAATAGTATTTGCATAGTTTGGATCCGTTTAGCCATGGTAGAGCACTTTTTGCCCCTCAACAACATGACAAAGATGAATCCTTTTGTTCTGACGCAAGTATTGTGCTCGTGTGGTATAGTGAGGAGGTCCGCCAATTGGTAAATAATTTTCGCAAAAGGAGATTGTGTCTATTGAATCTACTCACTCACCAAGTATCCCCACCTGCCTCACCTCCTCATGTGCCACACAGGATGGAAGTGGGACTCTTTCCACGTCTGGAGGAGGAGCGGCGGTTTTTCCTCGCCGTAGGCCCGAAATTTTACGGTGTTATGTGAGGTTTTAAAACTGTTTATTCACCAATCTCAGTTAACTAAAAGAAGATTTGGATTTGTTCTCCGTTGGTGTAAAGAAGCAATGCCTCATTAATTGAACCTTTTAAGACTTGTAGGGCTACTTTGAGGCTAGGTCTTACAGCGTGACATCTATTCATGCATGCTTTCAGGGTCCGAAGTCGGAAGGCAACCCCACCTCCTCGTGTGCCACACAGGATGGAAGTGGTACTATTTCCACATCTGTAGGGCGGGAGGTAGTTTCCTTTCTTTTAGCTCACTT